>JAWWEQ010048725.1:0-15227 GCA_035583055.1 Torymus tubicola | reverse complement strand
ATTGTTATCAATTATATACTATTTTCACCAATACGCCCTCACTACATTAATTCAATGATATTCGATAATAACAGACCGTGCAATGCCGTTTATTTCAGTGCTCCACCTCCACGCATTTAGACGGATTTGATTTCCAAGGTTTCAAGCACGTGCTTAAAATATTTGCCGAGTCATGGTGAAAATTGGCAAATAACACTCTCTAACAATCATTATATATATATACAGAACCACCCGAAAGTTCGCTAATTTGATTTGACAATCGTACAAAGCGACTTTTTAACAGGATTTCGGACACGAAAAGCACGTCGAGAATCTTATTTAAATTCAACGGTATATCTCATCGAAAAGCCACTGAATCTTCGAACTGCTCTATCTCAGTGCCATTACATTAGCTCTTCCCCTCTCTCTCTTTTAAAATAAACACCAACAATTAATTAACCCAAAACATGCCCGCAGCCATGGTCTTCCTCCTCCTTGACGTCGTCGTCGTCGCGTACTCAGCACGAACGCAATAGCGCATATCAACCACGCTAATCCAATTCCCGGGCGCGAAAGTAAACCACGCGCGTGTCTCGCGTTCCCGGGAAACCTTCGACGGAGGATTCGGATTCCCCGGCGTAGTCACCTAATCCCGTACTTCTCTATCTCTATCTCTCTCTCTCTCTGCCCTTCGTTCTCAACTCACGTCTGTATAGCAAGCTAACAGGACGTATGTATATATAGCGGAAGATCAAGAGATGGACTCGACCCCCCCGTATACACTATATATACAGAGCAGAGAAAAAAGTGTGCGAAAAAGTCGATAAACGCGATGGTCACCAAGAGGGAAAGAAGAACAATTTCGCAACGCAGAGATGTCCGTCTGGTTAGCCTTGTAAGTGTATGTATATGTATATATGTGTGTGTGTGTAGCTGACGAGTATTTTACGTGTCGAGAGTGTGGTATATATATAGATGTTTCCTTTTTTGTTTTTAACGCTCAAGCGGTGTATATATACTCGTGGGAGTTGCTTGCGTGTCTATACGAAAGGAAAGAGAGGATCGATGGTGGGCGAAGAGAAGTATATATAGGCGGGGATAAGCGATATATCGACAAATTGAAATTAATTTGTTTGGCGATTTACGCTGAATGTATAATGATCGCTTGGTGGTTTTCGAGGTTAAAGTTCACGTTGACATTGACAGTGCGTCGTGAGAGAGAGTATATATACGTTACTCAGGTTGGTAGGCTCGTGCTAATAACGTTGCGCGATTCGATTGCGCTGAGTTAATGCGAAGCTATTCCTGGACTTACGCCGCGCAACGCCACGGCTTTTCCTTTTCACGATGAATTTTGTTCGTTCGACGGTGGGATTCTTCACAAGACAGTTGTTAAATTCACGGTTGTTGGTTCGTGGAAACATTTTTATTTTCGCGAAATTTATCATTCTCTTGGGAATTTCTCTTTTTTTTTTTACTTTGCTCGTTAGGGGGTACATATATACTGAAATATTTAGAAATATCGCGTGACAATGTGTGTTATTAAATATGGCATAGAGCTCAATTTTGATATACACAAAACGTCGACATTATTTCTTTTATCACAGACTAATTGGGAATTCTTGTATACACTTACGCGCGGTTTCCTCGCACGTCTTTCGTAAACAATTTCAACCATATAAGGATATTTGTTTCTCTCGCACAGGTATTATATTACATACGCTCGAAAATTAAGTGCTACATCAATTCCAACCATTATACCCATTATAATATATATACTCCCTGAAAAAATTCGAAAACCAATATTCCAGCCGAAATATCCAGTATATATAGCGTTAACAATCCGTATGATAAACCATACGGAATAACAGAAATGAAACGATGATATACATACGTATAGTCACCACCACCATCGCGACGTGTTACCAAGCGATTATCGCGTCGATAACAAATCGACGGATATTAAGCGTCATCCGCGTATAACGAGCCTCTCTCTCTCTCGCGTTCCCAATTTATATCAACGTCGCGGTTCCCTCTCTCTCTCTCACATACTCGAACGAACGAGCGATTTGCATAAACGTATTTGCTATATACGTCCCGAACGTCGTATTGCGATAAATTTTCGGTGCGGTTTTTATATATTTGTAATACCTTCGTATAGCCCCTCCTCGCTAGCGAATCATTTATCAGGCTCGTCGTGTTCCTCGCCTATATATACGGGAGACGAGCAGCGCCTGCGGCCGCGCCCCCGGTAAATATTCACGAAATGGATTTCCATGTAATATTAACCGAAGCTCTAAATAATGCATAACCCAAACGTTCGTATATATGTATATATATATATATACATTTTATTGCACTTTTTGCAATTATGTGGTACCGTGTATTTCAGAGAAGAGAGAGAGATGCGCATGGATATACGCATTATATATATGACGCAATCGTTGGATTGTTATCGAATCGAGTTAATTATTCATGTTTCTTTCTTTTTTTTTGGTATTAACATAATATTATTTTTGAGGAAAACTTTAAGCGTGGTATTATTATTAAAGCAATGTTGAATTCGCTGATATTCACTGTTTCATCCGACAGCATTAATAACTCGAGTTGAAACAGTAACTAAAACGTAGAAAATTTAAAGTTTGAAAAACTTTATCAGAACGCGAGATAGAGAGCGTAAACGAGAATGAGGGAGAGAGAGAGAGAGAGAGAGAGAAAGGAAGAGAAATGTGAGAAATTCAATTCGTTGTGTGTTGAACGTTAATTTTTTGAAAGACGCGAAACTTGTAATAAATTACGAGACAAAACATTTCTAGCTGTAAAAATGCAAAAAAAAAGAAAGTGGATATGAATATAAGACAACGTCCAATTATAAATTATGCTCGTGTCTATATCTCTCTCTTTCTCTTATACGCGCAATGACGACCGCGAAAATCCATTAACAATAAGCCCGACGAAAAACCATTTTCAACGATACGCGTTCTCTCATATTCCCTGAATTATTCTCCCTCTCGCACACACACACACACACACACGCACATTCACACGAGGGAGAGAAGGTGGGGCTACAGAGGCTACGAGTAAAATGGAATTTGCAGCTAGCCGAGCTCTTTACGGCCGGGAAAAACATTTTATTAAACGGCTTTGAATAATTCCCATATACCCACCCCTCGTCGTACAACACACATGGACCATTGAATTAAATATCGAAAAGGTCTACTGGTCGAGACTTATATATATATATACATACATACGCTGCTCGATAAACGCACACATGCGTATATATACAGTACTGATAAATGAATGAAAAAGCCAACCTATATACGTATACGGAGAAAAGTACTCTTCGATATGTACAGATAAAACAGGAAGCGCGATAAATATATCCCCTCTGCTCGTACAGTCAAGGTTCTTGACTCCTTATACGTCCTTGCGTATCCACGAAGGTATAGGGACGAAAGAAAGAAAGAAAAAAAAGACACGGCTCTCTCTCTCTCTCTCTCTCTCTCTCTGTTACCCACATGTGTGTGTGTTTACTCAAGATGGATCACCTTACAATAGTATATATAACCCAACTCACGAGTGAACGTCGACGTATATATACGTCGCGCTTTGATACGCAATCTGTGCTGCATGGGCGGAAGGAGATTGCCCGAGTATATAGCACAGAGGCTGGGTATATACGGGTTATACGATGCAGGCATGAGTGTAGTAGTACGTGTATATAGCCAAGGTTGATGCTTTACGAAGAAGCAAGAGAGACAGAGACATTGCTAATGTGAAGATCCGTTTAGTTGGAATTCTGGCTATGGGTCTTTTGGTAACGGTGTGGATTTATGGAGCAACGGCTATCTGCATATGATGTGCTATTAATTTGGCATATTTTACATCAATGCGTGTGTGTGTATATAGATAGTTGAAGTTTAATACCTGGATAATAAAAGTTGAATTTCATTAATTTTACGAATCAACAGACGACGAAGAAGTTGTAGAATATGGCTGTATACTTGACTCGTATTGTCAGAACGACAATGTGCGTCGTGGATGAACGCGTATGTAACGCTTGTGCTATATTCTGAGATGAAATATCGATGGAGTCATATAATAAAAGTAACGACGGGCATGAAAAGTCTATGGAAATGGTAACTTTCGAATGGAAATTTACTTTTCCGTGTTGTTAAAAGTGCTTATTTTTTTCTTCTATTTTTATAGGGAATGTAGAACGAAACATTGATTTTTTTTTTAATATATATTTTAATAAATTTCGACCTTACTGTTGGTCTTGTAGCAATTATTTTCTTCTTTTTCTTTTTTTAATTTAATTTTAACAAGCTTCTAATGGCACAGCTTTAACTTTTAATATTCTCCTTTGACATCTTTTTTACTACCTTTCTTCGTCGAATATATATATCTTTGACATACTAATTAAGTATACGGTTACTTTTAATCTAACGCGCATTCTTATAACTAAACCAAATCCATCTACGACGCAATTCGCAAGTCTGTGTTAAAGCTATATAAAAATGTTGAACGCGACTTGAGCAATCTCTTCTTCAAATCCCTTCGCAAACTAAAAATCTCCCTCCATCGTCCTCTTTGCCCGAGAATTACCAACGCCTTTAGCTAGTCGACAATTTTCGCAGCTACTTTGAAAGTTAAGAATACGACGTCACCTCCCCCCCCCCTCCATACATTATGTATATATGCCGTTATAGATAATGTTTAGCTAAAATGCATTATGTGCATTTCATTATGAAAAATGTGCATAATGAATATATAAAAACGTCCCTTCGATCTGGAACTATGCGCGCGTACACGAGGTAGAAAGTGTTAAAATCTTTCAGTTAGACGAGCGTAAGCTCGTAAAAAAGCACTGTGAAAAGTAGCAGCAAGTTTCCAAAATGTTCTCGGAGAGAGAGAGAGAGAGAGAGAGAGAGAGAGAGGTTAGTGTTGAAGTTTGAAATTTTGAATTTTAGTATAAGAAAATGCGAACGCGAGTTTATAGGGGGTTTAATACAGTCTTATTGTTCTAACTTTGTATATTATCAAACAACTAATTTTATAAATAAACCGTTAAACGAATAAAAACACAAAGATAGCAGCACCAGTTGCTTCCTTAACAATTAATACACAGCTATCTTGCTAATTAGACTATAAAACTTGTACATCGCGTCGACTCAATTAAGCAAACAATTCGACCCGACAGGAATCTCTTGACAAACCATTAATTACGCATTAAAAAAAAAACGCCTTCCGGCCCCGCGGCTCTGCCTTCTACCTTTAACACAAGGTTCCCTCTCTTTCCCTTTCAAGACGTACATTACTCAAATTAAACGTAAAAACTTCTACTGCACCGGCGTATCACGCGTTCCTTACAACTTAATGCAGTCCTTTCACGACACGAAACCACTCAACCAGTATGCAATTTTTTTTTTAATTTAATAAAACAAATCAATGCAATCTCAGGGCGATCGAATGGTGATAAAAGAAAAGGGCGTGCGCGTTTATTGCGCTCGCGGTTTTCTTCGTTTTCCATCGATTTCCCCTTCGCCCGCGCGTACCTAAACCGGCTACCTGCTCATGAATATTCATCGTCCAGCCGCCCCCGCATTCTCTCTCTCTCTCTCTTACTCTCCATTATGCATGCGCACTTTCGTTAAGGTCACGCCGCTAAATTATAAAATAATAACGCAATGTATACACACGTATATATATATGTGTGTTATGTTTACATGTACAAGATGTGTGAGAGAATATAAGAACCGAAGATGGAAGAGAAGCGGCCTGCTGGGAAGTAAACAGGCCAGGCAAATCGACGTTAATCGAGTTTTCCCAAGAGCGGAGTGCCTGAGATGTTCACAGAGGGACGGGGGAGGAGACCAAGTGGCTTCTCGTCGGTCAATTTTCGTTCTAGCTATCGATCCCCCACAGAGAGAGAGAGAGAGAGAGAGAGAGAGAGAGAGAGGACGACGTTGAGATGCTGAATTAATCAACGCTATCGAAAGCAAATGTAGAGATGCGTATGCGTCTTAAAAAGGCTTTTCTGATTATTATTGAGTGGAAAAGGGGTTGCCTAGTGGAACGGTTCCGGTGAAACGGGTTCCGATAGAAGGTGTACACGTAGAATTGTCCTATGTAGAGAGAGAGAGAGAGAGAGAGAGAGAATTTTATGTAAGGGAGTGTAGGTTGGTGGAGAAGAGAGGTGAAGTTTAATTTGGGGAAGTGGCGTGATGCGATATGGTTGGACGGTCGCGTTGACAAACACATTAACGATTATAAGGGAGTGAAGAAAAAAAAATTTTTTGACTAACGTGCCAATTTGGGTAATGTGGCGTCTTGGGTATTTCGAATGAAATGTTTTAAATTTTAATGTCGAAGGGTCTGTTATGGTGACTGTTTTAACTGCGATTATATATGGATGATGTTTTTATCCGGTTTGCATGGAACTGTGATAGCAATAATGTTGTATAATGGATTAAAATAATAATCGATATTCTTTATATAAATATCCGTTGATATGGAGAATTTCATTATTAGCGTTTCATCGTAGGTAATAATTTATCGTACGTAAAACAAATTGTTCCTGCGATGTAATAAATAATGAATACTTTGCAAACTTAACCGAATATTACGTATACCAGAAAATCTTGATCAATTCATCAGAATTTACAAGGTACACAATACCTTGACTATAGTAAAATATTACATAAACGTTACAAACTTCCAGGAATTCCCTTTTACTGACGAACAACGCTAATGCACAAGTAGGTAACATCGAGGCATTTAATTCAATTAAGCGACAACTACGCTTCGTTGCTCTTCGACCATTGTTCTACCCTCTTCCCCCTCTCTCTCTCTCTCTCTCTCTCTCTCTCCTACCTACGCTCAACTTCACAATAAAATCCAGCCCTTCACTCTTCACCTTCTTCCCCCATCTCCAATCACAGTAACTTCCACAAAACGAACGTGTCTGTAAATACTCGCAAGCTTCATTCAAGTATATAGACTTAATGCACGAAACTTGTTCGCACGAGTCTGGCAATAATTACACCGGCAATTCTGAAATATTTTATTTCAAGAGGGCCGACGCGCGTGGGCGAATGTAGCAGTAGCTATACGGATTCATTAGCGGCCGGCAAAATTGAGTCGCTCCTATCTTGCACGAGCGCGCGCGCGAGCGTAAGAGAATTTTCCTCTTTTGCACGGAACGAGAGTGAGAGAGAGAGAGATGCTAAAATCACAATTTCAGCAAAATTCACGACGAATGGAAGGAAATGACTTCTATCTCCGCGTTATATAGTTTTAATTCATAGGGAATTAATTCCAGAAAAATTCGCCCGTTATTTTCAGCGGTTCACCGCGGCGTTCAATGGTTATTAGCTACGGTTAATGCAGCCAGCACTTCCCCTTTATAACCGGCTAATTGAGAAACGATTGTGTTAATTTTGCACCTCGTTTGAAGGCAATTACAACGGATAATCAAGTATAACGGTTTTATAGTATTACGGTAATGTGAGGAAACAATGACCGTGATAAGTTTCCTGTCTACAAAAAAAAATGATAATTTACTAGTTTCAAAACTCGTTTAATATAGAAAAGAAGAAAAAAAACACAATAACAGACATGTCAGCTTGCTCTAGCGAATCCAGTGGAATCTTATGGCATTTTTCAAATGCACTGCATTCCGTCACTGTTAAAGGCGCATTTCCACGTTCCATTTATAAGATTCATTTGCAAAGACAACAGAGGCATTCCTCTCGCTGGTATCAATAAAATCCAGCTTGCTGTGATTGCTATTGTATTTACGCTTGGTTCTATCAACTACTTTTACGTATACATATAAATAAATAAGTAAGATAGCCGTCATTTGCATGGAGAAGAAAAAACATTCTTTTATTTACAAAACATTTCAGATTAATTATTGTACATAGAAAATCTGTTGAAAGTGCTGTGGTTATATACAAGACATAAGAAAAAATATATATGTATACACATACATTAAAAGAATAATAAATATATATATATATACACACACGTGAGCATTTCCTGTACATATAATGAAGTACAAACATCAGCAGCAGGTGTATATATGTACGTGTGTGTGTGTGTGCGTATAGTGTGTAGCTGTAACTCGTGTAAATGTACCTTATAATATAGTAACAGAAAGAGTAAACAGAATTAAGCTGTCACTTCATCCACGGTATATATAACGGGAGTGCGAGAAAAAAAAAGTGGTATATAAATACACACGCAGGAGACAGCGAAAGCGGGAAATAGAGAGAGAGAGAAACAGACAAAGAGTGAATAGGTTTGAGGCTTTTCACACGCGTATATAGGTATATGCATACGTCCGACACTCATGAACTACAAAGCTCGGGGTAAATTAACGCTCGAGATGAATAAAATATTCTCCACCCACGCGTTTTCTCATACATGCAAATAATACCTCTCGCACGTGAACATACACATACACACACACATACACACAGCGTTGTGCACTTTCTATCGAAAATCATTCCGCCAAGGAAATCAGTTTACCTACTAATATATTTACCCGAACGAACGAACGAATGAACGTGAAAGGCGCGTGCACACAGCCGCGGAAGCTTTTAAAATTGAAGCTGGGCAAACACGCGGCAGGTAATCAAATAGAACGCGAGCGTAAGTAAAGTTTGGCAGCGATATGATTAAAAATGCGAGCAAGCAAATGGAAAAAGTTCATCATCCGATGTGCCTTATAACTTCCATCCACCACTGGTTATATACAACGCGAAAATTTTTAATCACGGCGACTACGTGACGTGTATGTTTGTATTGTAATGCGTGCGAGTTCTGTTGCACGAAAACAAATCCGGGTTTAATTAAAATCCTAAATTTCATCCACGCGTATTAATTTCAGTCCCGGCGTGGTTACGTGTTTATTTGTTTGTTTATTTCTGTATATTTGCACTCGTGAGGTTTTCTCGGCGAATTAAACGCTACGACGCGGATAATCGAAAGGATATAGATAGTCGTTGTTTATATTCAGTGAAACAAGATACCGTGTGGTCAGACGCGCACGTGCGAGAGTAGTATATGCATGTAGCTATAAGTATATGTATATATATACACGCATGTGTAAGCTTTTTCCCGGTGTATTTAGTGAGAAAATCTCGGTAGCTGCATTTATCAAGTTTTTAATATGTCAAGGGGAAAAAAATGTGAACGTTCGTTTGCTACTGTTTCATATTAATGACGATAAAAAAATATATACGCAGAGCCGGTAAGCGAGCGCCACTTCTATACTATATTTTACTGTCGTGCTTTAAATGGAATGAGCGAAATATTTATTAAGGCTAATGTTTCGTTTGTTATGAAAATAATATATGAACGCGAGAAAAAGAAAACAACAATAAAGATAGGAAAAACATTGTACAACGTACTGTCTACATTAGCCTTATTTATATATTTCCAACCGACTAAAATATTCCATTGAAATATATTATCATATTTTATTGGTAGTATAATAAATGAACAAGTAAATGCAGCGTCAAAAAATATAGATCGGATCGTAAAATTTAAAATAAAACGTATATAAAAATCCAAAATTTTCTGCATGTACACGCATTCCGCATTTGCTCTTCATTTATTTACCGCGAATAATTTACGGGAAAAATCATGTCTTTTATAGCGAACCGACTCCCTTCACTTCTAAAAATATCGAGCAAATATATAACACCACCAACCCCTTTATCGTACCCTCGCTAAAAACAAAAAAAAAGGCAGGCATCGTCAGCACCCCGCCACCGCAAACAGATCCTAATTTTCGACATTCCCGCCGACCTATCCCCCCTCCCTCTCTCTCACTCTCTCTCTCTCTCTCTTTGTCGCTCAGCTTCCAACTCGCGCTTATTGTATATTTTAGCAGTAAACACAAATGAAACTCTCCTTTGCTTACTAGCGTCCGGAATAGTGAAAAGGAGCGAGAGAGAGTAAGTGAGGAAGAGAGAAAGGAGAAAGAGAGAGAAAGAATAAACTTTATACAGCCACTCGGTGTAGCAGAAGCCCTTGTTTATCGCTCTCTTTCTCTCGCTCCCTCCCACACTTTCTCTCTCTCTCTCTCTCTCACTCTACCTCTCTCGAATTGTGCAGCTCGAGCTCCACTTTATGCGTCTGCGCTGGCCCGCGAAATAAAACTACGTATACTCCGGTTTATTGTGGGTATCTTTACAATCGTTTCGCCGTAAGAGCAAAAAAAAATCAGCCGATTCAAAAGATAGACAATGGTAGAGACAGGGAAGAAAGAGAGAGAGAGAGCGAGAAAGAGAGAGAGAGAGATAGAGATAGAGATGCAGAGATATAAGCAGCAAAGGCAGCAGACATAGCAGATGCAGAGTGAAGAGAAAGGAGAGCAATTGTTGAAGAATAATAAGAAGAAGATATATATACACATAAACACACACTTGCGCAATTGCTTTTTGTGAAGATATATATATGTGGAGAGAGAAGAGAGAGAGAGAGAAGAGAGAGAGGTACACTACTTACGAGCTTCCTCGCCTGGACAGCCGGATCAGCGGCGCGCGGCGGCCCATCGTAGTTCGGGTCCAGCTCCGAAAAGTACTGGCCCACAAGGCCCATGTGAACCATCTTGCCTCTGTGTCGAAAATCTCTTATACGTGTATATATCTATCTATCTATCTATCTATATCTATCTCTCTTCTCGCTAATCGAGCAAACTCAAGATAAAGAGAGAGTGAGAGAGAAAGTTATTTTTGCTCTCCCTTATAGTAATACGTATATATGTATATATATGTGTGTGCGTATGTATACGTGGACACGCACTATGCTCTCCTCCTCCTTCTCTCTCCTCGTGGACGGACGCGCCGTGTACTACTATCCTCTCAGAGAGCGCGCGAAACTAGGCCAATCATTCATTCACGACTACTACTCCCTCTCTCTCTCTCTTTCTCCTTTTCCTGCATACACTTGCTCTATCTCTATCTCTCTTTCTCTCTCTTGCTCGCTCTCACACACTACCTGCCTACAACAGAGTTCCCGTATTTTTACACCCCCACTGCGCGTGGCGAGAGAAGCGTATTATATCGGGGTGCGATCGTCCTTGCCGCTTACCTCTCTCTCATTCAGACACATACACAAACACCCCCCCACACACACACAGACACGAGAGAGAGAGAGTGAGTCAGAGAGTCCTTCTCCTCCCTCTCTTGCCTTCACCTGCGCGCACACCTGCGAACGTGCGTTCGGACGCGCGCGTCCCAGTTTCACCGAAGGATTCGCGCGAGAGAAGAAATCTCTCCTTTTTTTACTGTTATCTCTCTCTCTCTCTCTCCTTCTTTACACCTGATTCAAGGTTATGTCTGTCTTTCCCCTTTCTTTTTTCCTTCCTATTTTTTCTCTCTCTCTCTCAATCCCTTTTTTATCCGCACGTCCCTGTCTCTCAGCACGTGTACACCCGAAGCTTATTAACAATCCAAACACACTGTCTCGACACTGTTATCTTTTTCTCTTCCTTCGTTCCTCCAGCAATTTTTTTTTTCTTTCCTTAGGGTTTCTTCTTCAATCCTTGCGTACAAAAAAACTTCGTCTCCAAATCTTCTATCCTATATCTATCTATCTTCTTCTTCTTCTTCTTCCTCTTCTTCCGTAGAAAATACTAATTGACAATCGTCCTGTGCGTCTATCTGTATATGTAAATACAACAGATGTGTGTATATATCTATACGAACGTATGTATATATGTGCGTGTATGTATCTATATATATATATATATATATCTATCTATATGAGCGATATACAAGAGCGCGCGAACCGCGCGAGAGCGAGCGCGAGAAGCAACAGCCAGTCGGCGCTCATAGCCCGAACGCGAGAAGCTTCGTCGCCTCCCCTTCAACAAGTCGTGTGCGCGCGCATACACGCGCGTCTCGTCCCACCCTCTCGTATCCTCACCCTCTCCCCTTTCTCACTGCGCTGCCAACACTAGCAGCGTTGACGGTAGCAGCAGCAGCAGCAGCAGCAGTAACGACGACGCGTGGACCGGACGTGACGCAAGCAGAACTCCAGGACACATTCTATGTATATCTGTATGTATATAAACCAACCCCCGTGCAGTGCGCGCACGGAAGCACGCGGTATTGCTGCTACTGCTGCTACTGCCGCCGGGCTGACCGTATCCAGCCTTGCGCTACTCGAGGACGTGGGAAGGATGCGCGCGCGCGGACGAGTCTAGGGATGTTTTATGCATGCCGCACCTCTCTTACTATCTACCATGTATACCCTCCCCCCCAATTCCCTATGCCTGATTGCAGGGGGAAAAGAAAAGGTATCCCCTCCGATCGACTCTCGAATTTTCGAGAATTAGACCATACATGCGTATATATCTGTATATATATATATATATGTGCAGCGTATATATAGCAACTCTCTCTCTCTCTCTCTCTCTCTCTCTCTCTCCCTTCACACGGGGCTGACGTCCCCGTTCGTTCGACTCGTCCGTTATAGCAGGCGCGTGTGTGCACCGTAGGTACATACCTCGGTGTGTCGCACAGCCACCCGCCAGAATGAACCCCCCTCCCCCTTCACCTCTTCACCCCTTTCCTCACTACTTCATCCCTCCACCTTTTGCCCCTGCGTTCTAGCACGAGCGAACGAGCAAGTGAGAGAGAGAGAGAGAGAAAGTCCGGTTTCACCTTCACCTTTTGCTCTCGGCGCGCCTGCGCCCGCGCGCACCTTGAACTTTCTCGCGAGCGCCCGAGCGCTATGACGCATGTATGTGTGTCTATGCGTGCCGACTGGAAAGCTGAGCGACCGCCGCGAGGCTAACGACTGTACCGTGACCGTAAGGTTGATGGTAATACTGACCGGAAGGAATGATGATCGTGCAAACTGTACACGCGTGTGTATATATATATGTGTATGTTTATAAAGTGGTATATAGGTAGGTAAGTTTTACTTTTTCTTTCCTTCTTTTTTAACGGAGGGGTTTGTTTGATGTTGTTTGTGAATTTTTTATATTGATGTGTATGATTGTTTAATTCATCGTGTACTTAGGATGTTCGGTGATGAAGTTATGGAGGTTCGTTAGGGGAATTAAGGAGGACGGCAAAAATCAAGTTCAGTAAGTGAATACAAGTTTGCTTATACGGGAATGTTGCTGTTGTTGCAGTTGTATCTTCTGGAATTATGAGAGTATAAATTATTAATACTGTTAGGGGAAGTTTTCAAGTACTAATTTCAATTACAATGTCTCATTTCAATGCTATACCTCGCATTAATTGCCATGTATGAAAGATATTTAAAATTGATATCAAATTTTTTGTTTAACCAATCTAATCCATCTACTTTGGATATTTTACAATCCGATCGTTTATTGGTACAAATAAATTGAAAAATCACAACTGGACTCCTTGTCGTCTACTAAAACTCTTCCACGTAAAAACTTTCATTACCCCAGGATTTTATGTATTTTTATTCCGCCTCATCCCGATTTTTATTACATGCGTTCTCCTATCGGAAAAACGTGACAAATCCTCCCCTTTGTAAAAACGCGGTAAGCACGCATACTCGTGAGAGCTATCAATAGCCCACACCATAGTATACCTATATATATACCTCCATTGTCAACCTCTCCACACGCGCGCAAAAATGCCTCACAAATTGAAAAGAAAAAAAACATATATAAAATCCCCCGTGACTCTTTCCCCTTCCTCTCCCCTCCCCTCTTAACATGATTCTACCGCATTTATTAAAACGGACACTTTAACGCTTTGACGCCCAAAGCATTATCGAATTCACCCATAGCTTCACAAAAAAAAAGAGAGAAGTATAGAATTCGTTCGCCACATGTCCCATCAATCAATTTACACAGAACAAGGTTAACAGTTAGTCTGAAGGTTAGTATATATACAAGTGTACAGGTAGCATAGTAGCTTAAAATTACACCGGAGGGGGGGGGGGCAAGAAAATGACCTATAGGTGGGGAAAGGAGAGAATGATCTTAGAGTGGAATGGAATGGAGAGAGGCCTCAAGGTTTCCAAAGGAAATCTCTCGATAATATGGCAGGAGGACGAAGGATATACAGCACGTGGTTGCGGATTGTACATATATAGCAAGAGAGAGTGAGAGAGAGAGAGAGAGAGAGGGAACGTATTGACCAAGGATTAAATTCGACAATCCCTCGTGTAACTGGTTTAATGAAACGTGCTTCGGCCTTCAGTTCGTTCCTATGAGCGCTACGGTAAAATGTAATTCGTGGAATCTCTATATGTGGGAATGCGATTTATTTTTTGATAGACGAAATAGAGAGAACGAGTTGGTAAATAACGTTTTTTATCCTTTTCTTTTCATTAAAAAAGTTTTATGAATGTTGTGACGAATGAGTGCGTTAGTGTATACCTATGTCACACAGGCGGGAGGGGAGGAGGGGGTGCAGTGCTTTTCGAAACTTTATTTTAATACCGCGCTTTTTTCCGTTTGATGTTGGCATGGAAAATAAATGAAAACGAATTTAAAGCCGAGTAATGAGGTTTGGTTATTTTATGAGAACCCTAATGTATTTTTATTTTAATTCATAAAGTTTTATTAAACTTTCGAATTTATTAGATTATTTTCTCGTCTCTCGGTTACAAAAATACACGTGCGTATTATAAAAATGAACGTTAATACTGGCTTATATATATCCTACTACACGTAACCAATGACATTCCCGTTGAAAATCCTTCAAAGACAAACGTACGTAATACTATAACACAACGCCAACCGTTGTCTCTGCAATTACCCCATTACACCTGAAATCACCACTGCGCACTTCCAGCTCTTACTTTTTCAATCTCACCGGTTGTTCTATGTCTCTCCTATATACCATATAGCTAGTTACCCTTAGCCTCTAAAATCTTCCCCTCACAGGTACACGTCATTCACATTACGAAATTTATATAACACGTATAGCGGCAACTGTCCACTCGCCGTCCTCGTGGTGGTATATAACCGTGAAGGCACGTTTAACGCAGGCGCCCTTTCTCGGTTCTAATGAAATCACACGTGTCTACACACGCGCGTATATACGTTAGACAAAGCCATGAGTTTTCTCGTAAATATCGCGCGGACTTAACGGCTCTTCTGCTCAATAATCCGACGATGCTTATACGACAGATTTTATTGCCTGCGAGTAGTGGAGTCAGAAAATGAGTATACGAGCGACCAAAAAACATTAGGTTGCGATAAAGTTGCGAAGCTTTTTTTGTATATATGG
>JAWWEQ010048724.1:0-15230 GCA_035583055.1 Torymus tubicola | reverse complement strand
TCGATAAGTAATAGTTTTTTATGGTATGTTTATCATAAATTAATAATTTGTAACCATGTATTTATCGTATTTTTAATTTTTAATATGTGATAGATATTTTGAATTTTAATATATTTAAATGATATGTTATAGGAGCAATAAAAGAGTTAACATAGGAGTGCTGAAATGTTATTAATAATATTATATCATAAATCTATTAATTCTTAATTATAATTAATTATTGGTTCACTGTGTCATGTCTTAATTAAGCACCGCTTTCTTCATGTGATGGGCAAAAAATAACTTTATATATGTTTAATGACCCTTTTCAATTTCCGGTCTAATAAAATAAAAATCATTATTATAAAAAGCGTTGTGAGAAATAATCAAATCAAAACAATTTTAAAGCCAATACAGGAATAGTAGAAGCGCGCGTAGCGCGCCAATTATTCTAGTCTTCAGAAAAGAGCTATGAATTTTTAAAGATGTAAAAATAGTTAAAAAGCCCTGTTTTTGACATGACTAATGGAGTCAAATTTACTTATTACTGACTTTCATGTGTTTATTCCACAGAATTTTGTTTTTATGCTGCTTCTTCAAGAGAGAATGATTATATTTTACACCACAGCTGCGAAATATAATCATAAAAACTATTTATTGCATTAATAATATCAAACTATTGCATGTAGCATGTATAACAGATTGCAAGCACTTGTTTCTCGACAAATTTAATCTTTATACTACGTGTTTTTTATATAATCTAGTTGGATCATAGGACTGGGCGGGCTCAAAATTAAACAATTTTCGAGTGGAGAAATAATTAGTTTAATGTAGAGGCCGGCGTGCTGTTGAGCATACAAGCGTTGCTGTTCTCTCTCTCTCTCTCTCTCTCTCTCTATCTGACCGTCACGCGAGAACTAGAGCTAGTCGGATAGTGGGGGGTGCGGTATAGTCGCATGGAAAGCACTGATTGGCACGGCTCCTAATATACAGCCGGAGTAGGGGAAACTATAGGCGCCTGGGGCTGGCAAGCCGAATTCCCAACATTCTGCTCACTTTCGTCGAATTGGCGAATGAACCTCAATCAGCAGGATGGAGGCGTACGACCTTGGAGATGGGACGGCGTAGCGTAGAAGTGGCTGTACGTATGTCGACCACGCGCGTCATGCTACCACTTCCAGAATGAGTGACAATGACTCAAGCGATAGGCCACTTGGTTAGTGGAGTGAGCTCATTTCTAATGAGCACAAGGTCGTCCACCGCAATCGGTTATTGAAGCTGCGTCTACTTTTGCCGGGACTGCAATGACGTGAGATATTCCAAGGACCACCTCTTCCAGAAGTGTTGAGCCAACTGACTGATTAGAAGCCAGCGTTTCCCTGGTGGTACGCTGACAGCTGTGACATCACCTTCAGGCACTAAAAATGATGAACGCTGTATAAGAAAATGTGACGGCAATAAAAATTCTAGATCGGAAGGATCGTCAGTGAGGACTGTTAAGGGCCGCTAATTGAGACAGGCCTCTATTCGGCACACGAGTGTTGCAAGCTCAACAAAAGTGAGAACTTTATCGCCGATGATTCGTCGTAAGTGATGTTTCCCTAACTTAACTGCAGCTTCCCAAAGGCAACCAAAATGAGGTGCACTGGGGGGATTGAAGATCCATATCGTACCTTTTTTGAGCAAGAAACTTAATGACTTGAGAATTAAAAGAAGATGAATGATCAACCATTTATCTTAACTAAGCGTCTGCACCTACGAATTTTGTTCCCCGATCGGAATATAGCTCCTTACAATGACCTCTACGACCGGTAAAACGATGGAAAGCAGTGATAAGGGCTTCACTAGAATAGTCTGTGACTACTTGTATATGGACGGCCTTGGTAGCCATGCAAATGAAAATAGCAATGTAACCTTTCATCGTACCTTTTCCTCTAGTTTTGGTGAGTCGAAGGTCCAGCATAATCGACACCAGAACGCTCAAAGGGCGAGGAAGAGTACACGAGCTGGAGGTAACTCACCCATTAACTGAGTTGACGTACGAGCTGTGTAACGTATGCAAGTAACGCAAGACCGTATAACTTGTCTAACGACCCTACGACCGATAATGGTCCAATACTGTTGTCTAACAGTTGCAAGGGTTAGTCGCTACCCCGAAGAGCGCGTTGATGAGCGTCTTCAAGTAATAATTTAGTAAAATGACAATCAACAGGTAAGATAACGGGATGCTTTGCATCTTCTTCAAGTATTGAATGCGAAAGGCGACCGCCCACCCTGAGCAAGTGATTTTGAATCATGGGGTTTAGAGGCGTCAAAAGACTTTTAGAAGAAAGCTTACTTCCTTTAGTTAGCAGTTGAAGTTCAGCCTTAAAATAGGCTGCTTGAACAAGATAAATCAAACAAAGTTTGGTGTTCTCAATCTCACTAGCCCCGTCTTCCCTGACAGAAGGGAAATTTTGGCATAGTGGGAATTGAAGAACAGAAAAAGATCTAACTGCTGAAGTATAAGTCGATTTATGCTCCACATTGGAGCAGATTCTAAAGACAAATCTAAAGAAGTAGGAAGGAACTCGTAGCAACTTCTTTAGGGACGAATGCTCGCTGATGAGTTTCAAAATCTCTGTCGTATTCTCAACAGAGCTGGATGGTATCTGATTAGCGGCTGAACTAAGAATAGGTTTGATGTTAAGATGGCTTACGTTAAAATTAAGCTGATCATGAGTCTTTGACCATGGTTGGAAATTGTATGACAACCAAGAAGGGCCTTTCCACCATAAACTATGCGACGCTAATTTTGAAGGCTCAATACCTCTTGAAATAACGTCAGCGAGGTTGTCACTTGATCGTACGTGATGCCAGTAAGCGTTAGGCCAGATGGTATGTATTTCTGAACAACGATTGGCGACAAACACAGCCTAACATGACGGATGGTCATTAAGCCAGAAGAATACATCAGTCGAGTCAGACCAGAGATGAATACCGTCAAACTTGAGAGGTAAAGTTTCGATGAGTGTTTGGTATAGGTCGAATCCATCAAAACATTATCGATGTGAAAACTAAAGTAGTCATTCTGAGGGTGCCAAACTATGCCTAAAATTGGTACAGATGATTCAGAGGCGAACCAAGAAATAGAATTGGAAGCTAACATATCGAGGTCCACTTACGAAGATTGAAGTGACCTCGTTTAAAGAGTTGAATTAACTCTTATTGTTTGTGCGAAGCTTTCTCTAGAGAGTGAGCGTCAGAAAGTAGATTATCCGAATACATTTCGGTACGAACAGCTTCCGCTGCTACTGGATAATCCTTGCCGTAATCTTCGGCCAGTGTAAGCAGTGTACGTATGGCTAGATAAGGCGAACATGCAAATCATACTTCACCGTAATCAATTGATAAGTTTGAATGGGTTCATTAGAATTGAAACGCTATAAAATAGATTGATAGGGTTGATCAGATTGTTCAACACCAATCTGATGGAACATTTTTTCTACGACAGCTGAAAGAGCGACCTTGTACCTACGCCAAGCACAGATAAAAACGACGGGATTCTGTAGAAGATTAGGGCCACTGTGTAGAAGATCATTGACCGAAATCCCTGATTTGCTCTTGCTCGAGCCGTTAAAAAGAGTACGTAATTTAGTTGTTGTACTGGTTTCCTTCCACACACCATGATGTGGTAAGAAGGCTTGATTCTCAGATGATGAATCTAATACGGAGGCGAGAGTCATGGGACCTAAATCAATGAACTCTCTTATGTATAAGCCACTGAGTTTTTCGTCCTTAGCGAAGTTTGATTCAAGACGATTGAGCACGCGTAATGCGGTAGAATGAGACCTCTCGAGATGAGCAGAATTTACGTTATTTCGAACTTTCCATGAGAGACTTACTATCTACCGACCCGACTCATCCTGTTGAGTGGTTTTTTGGTAAAAATCCTCGCAAGCTTGTTCAGTGCCTATCTCCGCCGCCCTCCAAAAATCTTGTACGAACTCCAAGAGTTTGGCTTCATGCTCGCAGCTGTTCGAACAATGAAGAGATATTGATTCTAGCTGAATTTTTAAAGATAACGAAGAAATATTACCTGTCAAGAACCAACCGAGTTTGGAGCTAAGTGCTATCGGTTGAAGTTTCTGACCCTTAACAATTTGATTTTCAATAATTTGCGCATAAGCGCTTGCACCGAGAAGAATATTAATGCGTGAAGGTTCAAGATACATGGGATCGGCTAATTGTAGTCCTCTTAAGTATTCGAAATTAGTAGTACCTCCTATGACGAGGGGCTCATAAGAGGATAATCTTGGCAAGACTATCGAATCAATTTTTAGAGAGAAAGCTGAATCAAAATGACGTTGTATAGTAAGACTGGCTACCTTAGAAGACACGGCAGCTGTCTTTTCACCTATACCTTGGATGTGCGTTTGACTGGTTCTACATTTAAGAGAAAGTAGATTGCACAAAGCTTGTGTAACAATTCAGATTTGAGATCCAGGATCGGTCAGCACACGAACTTGAATTTTGGTTCCGTCAGGGCCAAGGGTGTTAACACTAGCGGTAGCTAAAAGTACTCCTGTACATTTAGTACTTACTCCACTATTGAGAGTAACTGCTCAAAAAGCAGATTGATCATCTTCTGAAAGGACGAGATTGTCACAATTTGGGCTAGAGGTGCTCGAAACTGAATCAATCTGATCAATCTGCGATGAACTGATTACGTGATTGCTGTCAGTGTGCACCAAAGTATGATGTTAAGCTTTACAAAGAAAGCAGAGGTAAGTGAAAGTGCAATTTTTGACGTTGGTCTTCCCTAAACAATTGAAACAAAGGTTTGAGGATTTGATCAATTTCTTTCGCTCAGAAATTATTTTCTAGAAAAATCGTTCATATTTGTTTGTGAAATGAGATTGATTACAAATCGAACACATGTTTTGTGTCGGGGACTTAGTTGAAGTTTGATGAGAATATGCAGTAGAATTGTGATCTTGAAGTTTTCGTGTCTTAGAATCTGGAGTTGAGCTTTAGAATAATTACCCGAAGAAGATTTAATACCTGCTTCGATGCCTCAACTGTTAGAATTTGACTTCGAAGAAAGGCTTGAAGTTGCTCCATAGTAGGAGGATCAGCGATATCACCGAGATGCCTTTCCCACTCTTTCTGCGTATTTAAATCGAAACGATTAAGCGTGAAATGCACAATTAAATCGGTACCTAACTGAGCAGTCCTATTAAGAGTTGTTAAAGTGTTAATGGGATTGAAAATTTCCCTAGAAATAAGGTTAACTTCTGACGAAGTGTCAGATTTCATGGGCTTAACTGCAAATATCTCCGAAATGTGAGAGCTAACAATGCATCGTTGATTTTCATAATAATCAGTTAAAGCCTTCCAAGCTCGTTCGTCATTATGACCCGAAATGGGAGACAATTGAACTTTTTCCAGAGCTTCACTTGTAAGGTTAGTGCGAAAAAAGTGTAGTTTTCATAATCGGCGAAAGATCTTCGCGTCGGTGAATGACAGTGCGGAAAACATCCCTAAAATTCTCCCAATCTGAGAATTTACATGAGAATTTTAGTAAATCTACTTTTGGCAATGATTGAAACGAGACGTTAGATTGAGCCGAAATTGGAGGAATCGCAGGTAGAAGAGCCGACCGTAGCGGATTTTTCCTTCAGAATTTTAAGGTTCTCAAAAAATTCTCCTTACGATCATAAAAACTATCTTCAACCAAATCAACGAGATTACATGTAAAATAGACATGCTGCTAATCAATTTCCCTCAGATGCATAATTTTCTCATGATTTGTTTGAAAGGAATTTGCAATCTGAACTTGAAGAGACAGTTGTTTTTCATGATACTCCTCCATTTTGAAATCAAAGTAATTGAATTAGCAGCAAATCTGTGTATTCAAACTTTGGTATTCAGGTAACTATTCTTATCCACTCGAGAGTAGAGTAAGAAATAGAAAGAAAAGAAAAAAAAACTTTCATTAATGTTTGCGAATTTTAAATTTTCACGAAGTGAAATAAAAAACGTTAAAGAAGCACCCAATCGTGAGAGGCAAGGGAACTGGCGCTAATTAGGCACCCGAAAGTAAACAGATCACACGTCGTCCACGCCGTTGTAGCTGGATAGCTCTAAAAGTAAGATAACGGATAAAATTAAGGTTCCCTATTCAAATAAAAAACTTTGACCTTGAAATCTTCACATCAAGGTCATAAAGATGAAGGACATTGGCCCCTTCATCGTTCAAACTTTTGTATAACGATAAATCTCGGAAAGTTAAAAAAATATCTTCTGTATCTGGTGTCAAAAGTAGGGGTTCCTATTTAAAAAAATCAATTTGACATTTAAATTACCTTGAATATTCACTTCAAGGTCAAATCCATTAGTACCAAAAGGTAACCCCCTTTGTCCTGAACAATTTTGATCTAAACCATTTTTTTGTAACTTAAGTATTTTACAAGATATTTGGATCCCTCGACTCAAATGGGTTACCCTGTATATCATTATATTTAAATTTGTTTTTTTCAAAAATATTTAGAATTTAAATTCAACAAAGGTATAAACCGACCGAGCGTTAGCGAGAGAGGTACTTCGCTAGTTGGATATTATTTTCATTTAATTAATGCAGCTAAAAGACTAATATAAAAAATTTAATTTTTCAAGAAAAAAAATCATAAATAAATTTGAAAATCTCGGAAATGTGTAACAAAACATTTTTTGGTTGATTTGGCTTTAAATCATACATATAGACAAGTAGGACTCTATTTCCTTTGCGTTCCGTTCGGTATGATGATAATGAAATGGGAATTCTGAGATGCTAAGCAAAATCGTGACAGGCAGGGCAGAGGTCATGCAGGAGTATTTTGCAGAGTAGGTGGAAGAACAGGCGCAACGATCAGTTTTTTTAAAATAATGAAAAATTTTAAAGAATTTAGAGATATAGTATGGTAAGGAATTAGGCGCGTTGAAGGAGTGGTGGAGCAGTCGAATAATCATCACAACACTACTAACTATACAATATAGATCAATCGATATGAGCTATTTCACGTGAACTGAGCAGCTCAAAATTTCAAAATCGCTCAAAATTTGTAGACACTTAGTGTTTTATGAAAAAAACATCTTCCTAAATTTTTAGAGCAATATTTGAATAATTACAAAAGTTATTGCACATCAAAAATTGTTATTTTTTGCAATTTTTGTTGAAAACTTAACTTTTGCCATTTTTTTACTCAAAATCCTGAAACTTTTTGTATAGCACATTCATTAGAAAAAAGTTTGCATTTTACTTCTAGTGAAAGTCTTTTTGAAAGTCTCTGATTAGGTATTTTTCAGTGTACCTTTATTAAAAAAAAAGAAAGGAGTTCAGCAGAATATTTTATGTTCGAAAATTTTTTTTTCTGATTCGGTATTGTAAACCCTTTAACATAAGCCCTGTACCAAGGTGGGTTACATCTTCAGAAAAGAGCTATGTATTTTGAAAAGATGTAAAAATAGTGAAAAAACTCTGTTTTTGACATGAGTAGTAGAGTCAAATTTACTTATTACTGATTTTCATGTGTTTTTGTTTTTATGCTGCTTCTTCAATAGAGAATGATTATATTTTACACCATAGCTGTAGAATGATTATATTTTACACCATAGCTGTAAAATATAATCATAAAAACTATTCATTGTATTAATAATATTAAACTATTGCATATTAAATTCATTCTCTATACTACTTATAAATGTATAATGGTTTTTTAAACACTTTCTAAAGTATCAGTTTAACTAATAAAAAGTGTAAAAGGTATAAAATTATGTATAAGTACAATAGTTAAGGTCATGATGTTTTAATAATAAAGAAAAAACCTATTATAGTGATTTATTCTTAATAAACACATGAAAGTCAGTAATAAGAAATTTTGAATCCGCTAGTCATCTAAAAAACAGGGCTTTTTCACTATTTTAACATCTTTTAAAAATTTATAGCTTTTTTTCTGAAGCTGTAGCCCTGTGTTATGTGAAAGGATTTACAATACAGAATCAGAAAAAAATTTGTCGAACAAAAAATATTTTGTCGAACTCCTTTCTTTTTTATTTAATAAAGGTACACTGAAAAGCACCTAATCAGGGACTTTCAAAAAGGGTCATAAAAAAAATATGACTACATTCCAGAAGTAAAATGTAAACTTTTTTCTAATGAATGTGCTATACAAAAAGTTTCAGGATTTTGAATAAAAAAATGGCAAAAGTTAAGTTTTCAACAAAAATTGCAAAAAATAACAATTTTTGATGTGCAATAACTTTTGTAATTATTCAAATATTGCTCTAAAAATTTAGGAAGATGTTTTTTTCATAAAACACTAAGTGTCTACAAATTTTGAGCGATTTTGAAATTTTGAGCTGCTTAGTTCACGTGAAATAGCCCATATGTATACAAAACTTTGTGTAAAGTCTATCTTAATTGTAAGTCAAAAACGACAAAACACTATCACGCGTTATTTTCTAATATTATTAAAATTGGAAGATTATGAGAATAGTATAAATAGAATTGATTACCATTTGTGAATTATCATTCGATGTCCATACTTCGTCCAATTTATAAGAGTGAATTTCTTCAAAATGTAATCTATCAGATTCATTTTTTAATATCATATTTTTGTTTTCCGTACCATTTATAGAACCAGAAGTTACATTCTTGAACGATACTTGATCACAAACTTTATTTATTAAATCGTCAATTAAAGCGACAACATCTTGCATCAGTTGTAAGTGAGAAATGTTACTTAGCTTCAATCGTTTAGAATTACTCACTTCTAAACGTTCAATATTATATCTTTTTCGAGTCTCATTTTCACGAATCACATTCTCATTATTATTTTGTGTGTTTGAAGTACTAGAAAAAATTTGACTATTTTTAAGTGGGCCAGGCGGTTCACTTGCTTGAATTTTAATTTCATTATACTCTTGACTTTTTGATAATTCTTTATAAATGCTAGTCATAAAAGGACTTTGCTTGCAATTTGATAAACTTTGCTCAAATACTAGAGCTAATGACCTTTTAAGAGATTTTCCTTCATGTTTTTCCAAATATTTTAATATACTTGCATGAATCCTGTAAAAAACTTCTAAAGCTTCGATAGCTAGACATTGAGGATTTTTATGATTGATCCTCTTTGGATATTCAGCTTTATTTACATCAAGTAACTCGCTTGCCTGAAAAGATTATAGTTCTTAACAAAAATTTAGTTCTTAGTTAAAGTAATTAATGTTTGAAAAATATCAATTATTGATTAGAAAGGTAAAGATGGTTGATGAAAACATCAAACTATTTTTAAAGCAAGAATTATCAAAAGCATTATTTTTTCAATTTTGTGTTCAGATTATAAATTCATATTTTTATTAGTTACGTGTAAACTTATTTATTTTTTGGGGAAACGTATAAGGTGAACATTTCATATGTGCAAAAAATCTTCAATAGTTTACTAAAAACAGTTTCCAAGAACTGAAGTAGTACTAAAAGTACGCGATTAAGTCAGCTATTGTATATCTATGGCAATTTTTGCTTCCCTTCTCAACTAAAAAATCTATTATGTAAGTCTCTTATTAACACATCAAAAACTAGATGAATCTTGTTCAGATCCAAAAATGATTGAATCGCATTCTAAAATTCATAGGGTCACTTGTGTACAATATAATATACGTTGAAACTATTTTAAGGTATATTCATATAGTATATTATGCAACTAGTGCGCAAAGCAAGTGATTCACGCACGAGTCGAGTTTATCGCCCGAGTATCTCAGATACAGATTACAGAGTATCTCAGATACAGATTACAGATTTCGTTTAAATTTTGAGATATGTTCGCTCTTCGGCATGCGCGTTCGCGACCCGAGAGCACCGCCGATTTCAGACGGCGCACACGCGATGCAACGCAAATTGTTCCGAATCTCCTTTTGGAAAACTAAAATACCGATCGACTGTGAGCATACAGGTGAAATTCGACTCCGCTACGGTAATTCCACATATCCTTTCCGTAAAATTCCTATATCTCCCTAAGTAAACTTCCGTTATACTTAAACTTCGGCACACAAAAAGAGCGGTCTGTTTTGGGAACCACACCTATGTATTCTTATATATTCTGACGCGTTGAATCCGAATCCGAGGTTCGTTTTGTGAAAATTCACACCTAAAAATATAGGTTATGAGCAATAAATTTTTTTATGAATGCACTATACATTTTACTTTTTATGAGTTACTATACATGGTTATTGTGTATTTTGACGCGCTAAAACCGAATCCGGGATTTATTTTGCCTGCATACCCTTCGAACTATGAAAAGTTGATAAAAAACTGTGAAAACACAATAAATATTACGGAAAATCATGAAAATTCGCATTAATCCATTACTGCTTGAAATTTAAAAAATCTTTACTCATTTTAAAGATAACGGCAAAAAAAATTGAGCTTCACGAAATTGATGAAAATACTCGTCTTAGGGTTGGGTTTTTGAGGTCGCTCTTTCGAATACCGTTATCAGAATTTCATTTTATCGCCAAGAAAATTAAATATGGCGTCTATAACCTAGAATATTCTTAAAAAATTGGTATTTTTTTATTTTGTAAGCTAATTATCACAGTGAAAATGCCTCCAAAGCGGAATAAAAGCTTTCCCATCAGTGTATAAATGAGTCGAACTTTCGAATGGTACCCTTTGGAAGTGAATAAGTCAATATCACGGCTCCAAAATGGAGTTATTATTAAGGAAATGACCTGCAATGAAAAAAGCATGAATTTTAAAAATCTGATGACAAATTCGTAATCAACGATTTCGAAAACCCCTGTATAGACATTTTCAGTAAAATCTAAGGCTTTTTCCAGAATTTTGTCGGCCATATTGGATCCGCCATCTTGAATTTCGAAAATCTGGTGGCAAATCCGTAATCAGCGACTTCGAAAACCTTAGAGTATAATTTTTTATGAAAATTGGACGACTAAAAAAATACGTAATTCAAAGATATGTCATGCTTTTTTCATTGCAGATCATTTTCTTAATAATAGCTCCATTTTGGAGCGGCTATATTGAATTAATCGCTTCGAAAGTTCGACTCATTTATACGCTGATGGGAAAGCTATTAGTCGGCTTTGGAGACATTTTCACTATGATAATTAGTTTACAAAATAAAAAAATACCAATTTTTTAAGAATATTCTAAGTTATAGACGCCATATTTAATTTTGTTGGTGATAAAATGAAATTCTGATAACGGCATTCGAAAGAGCGACCTCAAAAACCCAACTCTAAGATGAATATTTTCATCAATTTCGTCAAGCTCGATTTTTTCTTATACTTACTATGTCAACTCTGTTTGCTCTACTCCTTTTTTCTTTTGTAACGAACTCTTTATTTTTCGAATGATCTATGCAAGGGATTCCTTTTTCTCTTTTTGCTCTTACTCACAGTGTCGCTTTTAATCATCCGACAAAAGTCTGCCATCATATTAACGTTCCATTTTCCTGGGTAACGATTCTTTATTACACTTATATCTTGATGAAATCGTTCTCCCTGTCTTCACTAAAGTCTCCAAGATTAGAAGGGAAATACTCGAGATGAGAATGTAAGGAATGCATTTTATAGCTCATCAAGCAACCCAAATTTTTAAAATTTTTCAACAGTTCTTCGACAAGTTTCTTATAGTTCTCACTCTTTTTATTTCCTAAGAAGTTGTCACATACAGACTTCAAACTTTGCCATGCAGCTTTCTCATTGACAGTCATTTTTGTCACGAAATTTTTGTCTTCAAATAGAGCACGAATTTGGGGACCATCAAAAATACCTTCTTTTAATTGAGTTTCGCCATCTTTATTGACAGCTTTTACGTACTGTTTCACAAGAACAAGTTTGACATGAAGAGGAGGAAGCATATACTTTGATGGATCAATCAATGATAGGCGCATAATGTTCTTCGACCCTGGTTCAAAATCTGCCCTAGTTAACCATATTCTTTGAACATAGTGACTCTGCCTGTTTCTGCTATGCCACAAACATAAGAAGCAGGGATTTTTAGTAAAACCGGATTGTTGTCCTAATATCATGGTTGCAATTTTAAGATCGCCACAAATTTTCCATTGACGTTCAGAGTACTTTATTTTTTGCAATACTATTTCCAAATTTTCATAAGTTTACTTCAGTTTAGTCGAGTGAGCTATAGGAATAGATACAAACTTATTTCCGTTGTAAAGTAAAACAGCTTTGAGACTCCGTTTTGATGAATCAATAAAAAGTATCCAGTCCTTGTCTTTATATGAGTTTGGTTTTAGCTCATTCACTAACCCCTTCACATCTGTACAGAAAACTAAAGAGTTTTCTGTATCGTTTGTGAAATATTTTCTAAATTCTTTTCTCTATCTCAGTAGAAAGAAGCTCTTGTTCTTTGTGCCAACATGGTTTTCTTTTTTAGTAACGAGGCTAGATATTCGGCTCCATCTTTAGGCAGTCCTTAGATCTTGAATAAGATCATTCAACTCCTTTTGATTGAAGATTTAAGGATATTTTATTTCTCCAACTAGCAAGTATTCATCTTCAGAGCTTCCTTCACTCTCCGAAGTTTCTTCCTCAGACAATTCCTCAACGTCCATTTCCTCTGCTAACCCTGAATTGTCTACATCCATGCATTCAGATATCCCAGTTTCATCCCCGACTCCTCTTATTTCACGCTTTTTCACTGATGAAACGTCTGCATACACAATTCTAGATTTAGTAGTCATGTTAAAATCAGTAGTGTTGGTTATTTTATTGGTTTTGTAAATTTTAAGTTTTGTTGTTGTTTATTTTTTATGACAAATTTTTTGTGGTACTTTCCATTTTAATTTTCTACTTCAACACCAAAGCATTCATAGTAATTTGATTTAAAACTGTTTGAGAAAGATCTAAAAAAATTTACAATCCCATACTATCCACAAACAAAACAAAAAGAATAAGGACTTTTATTAAATACCAATCAATTTGACATGTTGAAGCAGATTATATCATTGGTTCAATAAATCTTTAATTATATCGGATAAAAGTATTTATTGAATACATTAGATCAGATTTGATTTCTTCAAATTACGACCTATTCCACGTGAGTTGTTGGCCCTACTGCAGTACTACTTTAATCATTTATGATTGATGCTTTACTAAAGTAAAGAATTATTAACATCACTACAACTGATGTTCGTGGCAAATATATAAAAATATTTTAGATATGATAATTTTATAAAATAAAAGCAATTCAAACTTTCTTATAGTATTGATTAATTAAAAGGATGTATTTTAAATATTATTTTTTATTTTTTGCAGTAATAACTGCTTATTCTGAGCAGTTACTTTAAAATTATTTCATTTTTATTATATTTTATCTATAATAGTATAAAACTTGAGTAACTATAAACACAAAAAGAAAAAGCCGCTGCCAACTCATTGGCACGTAGCTTCCTCAAAATAATTTATTGATTCGTTTTATTAAATTAAAATTCAAAAAATTAATTTTTCACGAAAAAAATTGGAAAAATGTTATGGAAAATATTAACTTGTAATTTTTTCATGGCTATTCACTGCTATTCCATTTGGAATTTATTTTTTCGTAATTTTAATTCTTGTATGGAATGGAAAACAATCGCAAATACAAACTCTTCTTCTTCAAGTCCACTGTCAACGGCAGCTTTTCGGACATTGGGTCGAAATAAAAAAAACGTATTTGAAGTTTGTCTTTTGCAAATATTAATAGAATTTATAAAAATTATATTATTTTTTTAAAAAAATTTGATTATATTATTGCTTGAACTTATTTAATTAAATCAAAAATGTAATACCTATAGTTATTAATCTTTATTTTTATAATTTTTTCATTTAGTGTAATAACTGGTTAAAATTTCAAGCCGATAAATAAAATAATTTCAGAGAAAAAGTGAATCAAAAATTTTTTAAAAAAATTTTTAATCTCATATACCTGTTTTCTTAATGGACAGATTTTTTTGGGAAACGAACTCGGTCTCAAGATATATGAAAGCTATATCTGTGCCAAATTTCAGGACGATTGGATAATTTTTGCTCTTGCTATCATGCGACAACGAAAACGCAAATTTTTAATAAAATAATTTTTTTTTAAAAAACAAATGAAGATAATCTATTGAAATTTCACCACATATAGCTCTCAATTAGTTTAATAACTGGTTAAAATTTCAGATAGATAAATAAAATATTTTTAGTTATATTAATTTTTTAAATATAAAAAAGTTTTCATTAATAACAAATGATACAGTGAAGATATTTTAAATTTTAAAAAAGGAAAATATAGGTGATTTAAATACCTTTTAAGAAAATTTTATTATATTATGTAATAATGGCTATAAGATATGAAAAAATCGAAAAAAGTAAAAATTCAAAATCGTTTTTTGGAAAATAATTTTTTTTGTGAGGAACAAATGAAGATAATCTCTTGAAATTTTAATCACATATAACCTTCAATTATTGTAATAACGGGTTAAAACCTCAAGTTAAAATATAAAATATTTTACACACAATACACACACAATACACACACACGTCCACGAAAAAAAATGATCAAAATCAAATAATATACACGTATATCACTTTAAAACATGTCTTTGAACATTTTGTTTTTCGAAAATTTTTTTCACCGTTACAAAGCTTCCTCTATGAGGAAGCAAAAAAATAATATGAAATTTTAATTATTTAAACATACGCAAAATCATGAGGTTTTTAAGGTAAAATAAGGCGAAACGCATGGAAAAATGGCATTTTTATAATCTTAAATGTCAAAAAAGTGAAGTAAACATTTTTATTCCTCAAAGGGAAACACTTAATGAGTTTTTTCCGTTATCCTTCAGCCCATTTGAATTAAATAGATTTTTACAACAGGGGTGCTAACTTGACGATTTTCGAGAAATCATCTAATTTTCATTGACTATATTTTCGGTTTTAGTCGTCCAATCGAAACGATTAAAAAAATGAAAGAAAGGTCTTTTTAAGACGAATAATTTAAGATATAAACGAAAAAAATCCGTGAAAAATTCATGAAATGCAAGCCATTAAAAATAACCTTAAAAATGTAAAAATTTGCATAAATTGATAAATCCCAGAATGGGCAAGATCATTTTATAACCTAAAAAAATTCATTAAGGTTTTCATTTTGAAAAAAAAATCTCTTATACAGGTCTGAAAAAATATAGTTAAATTCTACGAAAAATTACAAGAAAAAAAGTCTATGTAAG
>JAWWEQ010048723.1:0-10250 GCA_035583055.1 Torymus tubicola | reverse complement strand
CGCCCCCCCCCGAAAGAGAAGTCTGGAGCTACTCTAACATGGGTGGTCCTGCAATCTATATTATTAAAATTATTCCTTTTAGATAAATAGTACATCACGCAATTTCAGTTTGTCTTGCTATAAGTAAATAAAATATCGAAAATCTCAATTCAATGATTTTATTTTAATATTATGTAAATAAATTACAAGCTATTGATGGTATTATTATAGTTATTTATTGTCATCAAATTAATTATCATTGAAGTTCTCTCATAATCGGCGGTAGGAAATATATCATGAGTTCCAAAATTTTGTTCTCTAGAGTCCCATGTGGGTAAGTCGTTAATGCCTTCGATTGCCGCGCGATGATATACATTGAAATGGTTTACTTTAACATTAAATGTATCGTGAAGGTCTACCGCTAAGTTCAGGAAATGTGAAATCATTTGCCAATCTCTGCTACTATCCGCTAGGCGGCGAGTTCGATCGAATCCCCTTACTAAGCAAGTAACCCAACCCAAGGGTAGATAAAGTAGTCAAATGGCATCGCCCGCACGACTTTTCCAATTTCATTAGAATGTCGAACTACGAGGCGTGCCTCGTTTTTGGAATGTCTTTACATAATTACAAATATAAATCAAATATTAATCATGATTAATTTATTTTGTAACTAAATAAATTTTATTTCGTTCCCATTTGTACCCTATTAAGAAAGTAAATTGAATAAAAAAAACGAATGTAAGGTTTATTCCACATATTAAATATTATTTTTACTATATTTTATAATATTTCTCTTAATTTATCTGACGATTTGTCATATAATTTATCTTATGATTTGTCATATGATTGGTCATACAGCACATATATTTTTAAAATATATTTTATACATGTCACATGATTTATCATGTGATTTGTCATATGATAATTTTCTCGAAAATTATATATATCATATGATATTATTCTCGAAATATTCTCGAAAAATTGACATGATTAGTTATATGATTTATCATATGATCTATCGTATGATTCTCCATATGATAAATCATATGTCTTATCATATAATTTATCGTGTGACAAATCATATGACAAATCATACTTGATGTGTCCTCTAAGCCATTTATTTCGAAAACCAAATCTGTCAGGCGCTCCGTATATCTAAATACTATATATGGCCGGGTCTCTGTGATGTGGCAGATGAAATATTTTTATTGTACGAAGTATCTGTATAAATCCCAGAATGGTATTCGATCATTTTATAACCTACAAAAATTCATTTCGGTTTTGATTTAAAAAAAAATGTCTTATACAGGTCTGAAAAAAATATAGTTAAATTCTACAAAAAATTACAAGAAAAATAGTCTATGTAAAATATTTCGAAATTTTGCTTCATTTTTGAGCAAAAAAATCTTTTAATAATGATAAAATTTCATCATTAAATTCAGAATTTTGATTATTTTTTTGCTCAAAAATGAAGCAAAATTTCGAAATATCTTACACAGACAGTTTTTCTTATAATTTTTCGTAAAATTTAACTATATTTTTTTCAGACCTGTATAAGACATTTTTTTTAAATAAAAACTTAATGAATTTTTTTAGGTTATAAAATGATCGAATACCATTCTGGGATTTATACAGATACTTCGTACAATAAAAAGGTATCTCCATGAATTTTTCGGTACAGATACCTTGGAGCGATTTTTTTTCTTTCTGAATTTTAATGTTTCATTTGGAGGTATGTGAGTGACAGTGTACACATACAACTTTGAAAATACTTTTATTAAAAAGCTGAGAAAATTTTACAAAAAAAACTATTCTTGAAAATCGGTCAAAAATACAAAAAATCATCAAAATTTAGTTTTTGACCTCTTATATCTCCAAAACTATAGGTCAAAAAAATCTGAAAAAATTCATAGCAGTTTAAAATATGTAGTAGAAAGTATAAAAAAATTTTTAGCGAAAAAAAAATTTTTCATCTGCGATATGACAGAGAAACGGTTATATATATACTAAGAAATTTTTTTACTGATTCTATCAGATATTCCATGATATATGCTCTTTTTGAAATAGATCAAAATTCTAGGGATACAGATTCCTACCTACCGACATCGCGGTTTTCATTTAACTAAATATCTTTTAACTATTTTTTTGCAAAAAAAAAAAGATGACTCTCAGGCGCTCCGTATAATTATATAAATACTATACTAGTAGATAAGCTATGCTGATTCTGGCCCACGCCGATTCTGGCCCATATTGGTTCTGGTCCACAACCAAGTGGGCTAGAATCGGCACGACATTCTGGCTCAGTGGGTTAGAATTGCACGTGGGGTGTTCACTCAAGTGAGCCAGAATTGCAAGGGGGTGTTAACCCACGTGAGCCAGAATCGACGTGGACTAGAATCGCCATGAACCAGAACTGCCATGGGGCAGAATGGGCAGCCAGTTGCTATTAATAATATATTGAAGAAATTTTATTTCAACCTTTCTTACTAGGAGAGGTCAGGGCTTCCGGATCATGGATTTTGCTCAAACTTCGAGGTATGTTTTTAGATGCTAAACTATGAAAAATGCAAGAATATTAGACCCTAACGCTTTGATAAACTTGAGTTATCGACAGGTTTAGCTGTATTTGAAAGAAATACTTAAATAACTGCTGTGTTTTATTTGTTTATTGCTTAAGCTAGAAAATCCTTATATATAATTGTATAAAAAGAAAATAAAACTAGAGATTACAAGTTTTACGTTGCTCTTTTCAGAATTGAAAAATATTAAATATATCAAAAGTTATGAAAGTTTAAAGTTAACAAAGCAAATGCACCAAAATATGTATAAAGTTAAAATCTGTCAATTTATCAATTTTTGTTGCTTAACTTTAAACTTTCATAACTTTTGATATATTTAATATTTTTTAATTTTGAAAAAAGCAACGTAACACTTGTAATCTCTAGTTTTATTTTCTTTGTATTACAATTTACAATTATATATAAGGATTTTATAGCTTCACCAATGAACAAATAAAACAGCATTTTTTTCAGTATTTCTTTCAAATACAGCTAAACCTGTCGATAAATAAAGTTTATCAAAGCGCTAGGATCTAATATTCTAGCATTCATCTATTAGAAATTAAAAACATACCTTAAACTTTGAGCAAAATCCATGATCCGGAGTCCGTGAACTCTTCTAGTTAGTTGAAAAAAATGTTAAGTGAAACCAAATCTCCGGAGGATGGGTTCGAACCAATGACCCTCAGATTACGGAGCAGCAGTCTTATCGCTCTGCCACTGAGACACCTGACATCCCATTGTCAAATTATGCATTTTAACTAAAAAAAAAATGATAAATAAATTATTTACGAAGTTTTAATGAATCATATATGTTATTTAAATTATTTAAAAATATTTGAGCGAAAAAAATCTTCGAAGGTTGGTCGCGGGCTCGCGACCATTAGGTTACCGAGCAGCAGCCTTACCGGTCTGACACTATAACATGAGTGAGTCATGCACAGCTATTGCATTTAAGTTGCTGTACGGCGCACATTTCGGTACAGCATTTTTTACACTTCCCCCTAACATAACTGTGAAACGATACAAATAAAAAAAAATTTGAAGGAGGATAAGAGCCACACCTCGCCCCTATCCTGTAACGTTCTATCTGTTTATTAACCGTTCCAGCATCCTTCAAATTATTCTGCTTCAATATTCCCTCACTCCATGTTGCGGTAAAACTATTTCATATGCTTTCCTTTGTAAATGGCGCAAACATGGTATTACATTGGAATTAGTGCATACAGTCACTAATCTAGGATATTCGAAAGGTTAATAGTTAATTACAGTAATATTGATAACATTAAAGTTGAAATGTTCTAACTTCTTCAGTCTACCAGTAACGTAAATTCCTTTAGCATCTTTGAAATAATAGATAAGTTCTGGTGATTCTGGAATTGGTGTCTTTCCAAACAGCACAAACGGGCAGCTGCCAGCGGCCAGCAGTCAGCAGCTTGTAGCGAGCGCTCAGATGTCTGGCTTTTTGCAGCTTCTGTTCTAGTTAACATTTAAAACTTTTTATAACCCTGTTGCTCAGGAAAAGAGCGGGTATTTGTGGAAAACTTTTCAGTAGATGTTTTTCATTGTCGTTATTTTTCTGTCGTTGTTGTTACTCAGGAGCAACGCGTGAACTGTTTTGACCAATTTTGATGTAGAAAAATATATATATTTTTTGGTTTTATGTAGATGAAGTCCCGACTAACTACTTACGAGAGTAAACATAGCCACATAATGGTGATTTATAAAACTACTTACTACTTACTTCTGGGAAGTTTCTTATTAGGTGTCACTCTATGACACAGAAGATCAACAGATATTACTCTTTAATACAAAAGGTCTTAGTCTATATCATAAAAGGTGTGACTCTACATCATAGAAGTTCAAAAGGTGTTACTCTATAACACAAGAGGTGTTACTATATGACATAAAAGGTGTTACTCTATGCCATAAAGGTGTAAAAAGTATTACTCTTTAACACAAAACGTGTTACTCCATGATATTAAAGCTTAAAAGGTGTTACTCTATGATACAAAAGTTCAAGAGATGTCACTCGTTAACACAAAAGGTATTACTCTATGAAATAAAAGTATAAAAGGTTTATGTTTGCACATATAGTCAGTCGATGCTATACCATTGAGGCATAAACATGGCGAACGTACAGGATATGATTAGTAAATCTCATGATAGCATAGTACAGAAATCACTGTCTTTGTTAAGGTCGCCAAAAAGAGCTGAAGTTTCCAATATATCTAATGATATAAAAACTTCTGAAATTGAACTATCTAATATAAGACCTGATCATATTCATAATAAAATTGCTAGATCCAGTGCATTATATATCTTGTCAAAAAGTATTTAACGTAATTAAAATGGAATTTCTAGAAGGTTTCTCGATAAAGTTTATGGCGTTTATAAGCGAGAAAATTAACTTCTGATCGGAAATTCTCAAATAAAGCTTGAAGGTGACTTTGTTCAGGTAAATGTGCGAAACTATCACTTGTCTGACTGCTACAATTACTATTCAAAACACTTCCGGATGGACGTCTTATAAATTCGGATGATATTAATAATTATCATAGAAATATTGTTGTTTTGAGTGCTCATATAAAACACTACTATGTGAATGAGTCAATTCGAAAACAAAAGAGTAACGAAACCGATAATTATGACGAATCATTTTAGTGAAGATGCATCCGATTTTTCATCCAACGAATATTCACCGAATGCGAGATACCAAGGCAAAAATGAAAAGTGGAGCACTGACGAAGAAGAAATTGTAGATGAATTAACTGCATATGAGGTCGACGTCTGGGATGATCCTAACAAATTGATTAATCGCTTGGAATTACTCATTGCGGATCAAAATATGGGAATAAGAACTAACGATAATGAAATCTATTTTATTCTTAATGAACTCCGCAATGCTAATATCATAGTTTAATCTTCAAAAAAGTTATATTGTACTAAATTATTTAAAAAGAGAGATATTGGCCAAGGATAGGCCCATGTTCACATTCTGGTTAGAACTTTGTTGTTATGGACTATCATAATAATAATTATTATTATTAGTTTATTTGGACTTATATGTCCTACATATATTATATTACAAAATCTTTATAAAAATATAATATATAATCTTATTTCTATTAATTTCATCTTGATGCCTGTAGTGTGCTTTCGCTTTCTGCGCCTACTGTGTGTGTGTGCTTTGTGTTGTTTGTCTTGTTACAGTGCTTGTCTTCATATAGTGTAAGTGTTCGTGTTCCCCTATCTCACTTCTTTTCTTTCTGTCAATTCCTACCATCTTACTTCTTCTTTCTATCCTTCTTTTGACTTTCCTTCTCTCTTCTCTTCTTCCTCTTCAGACTCTTCTGACTCTGCTTCCTCCCTTCTCCCTTTCTTTTCTTTCTCTAGATTCTCACTGACTCCCTTCGTCTCCTCCTCCACTCTCTTATATGCTTTTTCTTCCTCCTTCCTTTCCTCTTCTCTGTCTTCCTCTCTCTCATTCTCTATCTCACCTGATCCGTTTTTTCCTCCTCTATCGTATACACCTCCTCCTCATTTATTTTCTTCTCCTTTACAAATAGACTGTCCCTGTCTATTCTCTCTTCGAAAATAAGCCACCTTGCTGCCTCCGTGGTCTTTACTACCTTATACTTTGTTTCTCCAGCTTGCCTCTTCATCCACGACTCTATTTTTCTCCCCTGTTGCTCTTCCTTTCCTGATTAGCAGAGTCTTCTCCTTGTCTATATACCTCTCCGCAATCTTCTCTGTATTTTCTATTTCTCTCTTCTTCCTCAGTTCTCCTTCTTCTTCTTTTCTCTCAAACTTTCTTATTTTCTCTTTCAGCTCTTTATTTTCCTCTTCCAGCCTGGTTACTCTCCTCTTCAATTTCTCGTTCTCCTCTTCCATGACTTCTAGGACTTCTCTCTTTTCTCTTATCTCCTTCATCTTTCTCTTCTGCTCTTCTTCTTTCTTCTCCTCTCGTCTTTCTTCTACTTTCTCCAATCTTTTCATCAACTCCTGCATTTCTCTCCTGTCTTTTCCTAACTCTCTTTTGAGGTTATCTACCTCTTTCTTCAGTACCTCTATTTCTATTTCCACTTCTACTATTCTTTCCTCTTCCTTTGAGAATTTTCCTGCTATTTTCCTCTCTTTCTTCTCTCTTTTCCCTTTTCTCACTAACTCCTTTACTTTCTCCTTACTTTTCTCTTTGCTTACTTGCTTGCTGTTTAACGCTTCTCTTTTCAAAAGCTGCTTAGTCAGGTTTTCCGCCTGCTGCTTGACGCGCATCGAGTGTGCAGTTTGCTATACTCCTCTGTATATGGTCTGCACCAGTCCTTTAAGGTCCTTCTGCATTGGCCGCTCCTGCTTCTACCTGACTCTCCCGCTCTCCTCCTTTTCATCTATCTCCTGCGCTCCTCTATTGCCTTGCTCTTCTTCTCTTTTCATCTGTCCTTTATTCCTCTCTCTCTCCTCTCTTTTTCTCTTCCACTTTATCCTATGCAGAGTGGCGAGATACTTTCCGTCGTCCCTCAATACCTCTTTCCAGTACTTGCTCTTATCATCTGTTATCTCACATTCCTCTATAATATGCTTGAGCGTTTCTTCCTCTTCACCGCACACTCTATACTTTGTTTCTTCTTCTTTCCACCAGTACTTGTTCGCCCTTGTTTCGCTTCCTAGCCTAAATCTCCCCAGCATCTCTAGCTGGTTTTTCTTTTTTCTTCCTCTTTCTTGTAAATATTCTTTTCTCTCTTCTTTCGCGAACTCCTTATATTCCTTTGCAAATTTTGATTCTTCTATCCTGCTCTCTCTCCGCTCTTCCTATGTCCATGCCTCTCTGCACCATCTCCTTTTCTATTTCTTCTCCTTCTTCTATTCTTCTGTTTGCCTCATTCTGTGACCAGCCTTTCTTCTCGAAGAATTCCTTTCTCCTTCTGTCTCTCTCCGTCTTAACATTGCCCAGTCTTGTAATTTTCCAACATTTCTTCTTCAACGTATTCTCTTCTGCCGTCGCTAGCTTTCTCTCGAACTTTACCACCCTTCCTCCCGCCTTTTCTTCATTCTTGTGCCTGTCTGTCTCTTTGTGTAGCACGTGCCTCGGGCTTGTTATGTCTAACTTCATTGTCCATTTCATGTATCTGTCTTGCACTCTTTCTATCTCCTCCCAACCTCTCCATCCCCATATCTCTACCCCGCACATCATTACGCTCTCTACTAGCGCCTCGAACAACCTCATCCTTTTCCTCCATTCCTCCTTGCATATCCTTTCCCCTATGCTCCAAATTCTTCTCATCACTGCTCTTCCATTTGCTGGCACAAGGTACATTATCTCCTTCACCATTTCTATTTTTTTCTCTCCCCATTTAAATTCGGTCGCTTTCTTTCTTCCTCCTCTTTTTCTAAACAGCATCATCTTAGACTTCGCTACATTTAGCTCCAATCCTTTTCTCTCTATAGATCTTCTAAATCTCTTCAGCATTTCCTTCATGCCTGTCTCGTTGTTCGCCAGCAGTACCGCGTCATCCGCGTACGCTAACGAAAACACCTTCTTCCTTCCCAGCACTAACCCACCTTCCTGTGTCTTCCTCATCTCCTCTTCTAGATCTGCGAAGTCCACGTTGAAAAGTGTCGGGCTTAACGGGTATCCTTGCCTTACCGCTTTCTCTACCTTGAGTCTGCACACCTCTCGTTTGCCTATCTTCACCTTGCATGTCGTGTCCTCATAGATCTCTTCTATTCTCTTTGTCAACTTCTCATCTATTTCTAGTCTTTCCATGCTCTTCCATAGTTCTTTCCTGTCTATCTTGTCGAAGACCGCCTTCATGTCTGCCATGAAAGCCCACACTTTCCCTCTCTCTCTTCCTATTTCTTCATCTATCGTCTTTTTTAACACGTACACTGCGTCTATCGTTCCTCTCCCTCTTCTAAATCCAAACTGTGTATCCTGTAGTTTTCCTTGGTCTTCCAGTTGCTTATCCAACCTCTGTCTAAGCACTTCAGCATATATCTTATACCCCGTATCCATTAGTGTTATTCCACTGTAGTTCCCTACCTCTCTCTTATCTCCTTTCTTCAAGATAGGCTTTACTAGCCCTTCTCTCCACTCCTCCGGTAGCTTACCTTCCATCCATGCCTCATTCAGAACTTTCGTCAATTCTTTGGTCAACATCTCTTTCCCTACTATCCATGCTTCATTAGCTATACCATCTTATCCTGGTGCTTTTCTCCTCTTTAACTTTCTTATTGCTGTTTCCACCTCCTCCTCTCTTATCTCCTCTCCCTGCCACTTTATCTCCTCTCTCTGCCTCTTTTCTTCATCCTTTGTTTCTTCACCCTCTAGCTGTTTCTTGAAGTGTTCTTTCCACTCCTCCTCTGTTATCTCCTCACTTATCTCGTTTCTATCCTTCCTTCTCTTGCTCACTTCATTCCATATCAGTCTCCCTGACTTGTCTTTCTTCACTCTTTTCTTTTGCAGCGTGCCTGTAATTTCATTCCATCTCCACTCTTCTCCCTCCACTGTTATCCTGTTGAAACTTACTTCCACTTCCTTGCCTTCGTTACTCCATCTATCTGCCACTCTTCTCAGGTTTCTGTCCCTCTCTCTTTCTTTCCACGTTTTATCGTGCCCAATGAATATTTGTGTTCCTTTTAGCGTCTTCTTGCTCCTCATAACTTTTTCTTTCTTTTCTCTGCTCCTACATTCTACTCCTATTATCTCTTTCCTTTTACCTATTCTCCAGGCACTTTTAATTCCCACCTCTTGTCCTAGTCTCTGCTTGATCCATTCTTCTATTTTCTCTCTTCCTTGTAATACCTCTGCCTCCACTCCTGATATTAGGATGTTTCTACTTCTTCTCTCTCTTTCTTCTTTTTCTTTTAGCCATTCTATCTCTGCCTTGCATTCTCTTAGCTGGGCCAGCGTTTCTCTATCCTTCTTTTTCCTTTTCTTGCGCTGCCTTCTGTTCTGACTCTCCTTTCACCCTCTGCTCTTTCTCTTCCTCTATACTTCTCCTTAAAGCCTCTTCTCCTTTCCTCCTCTTTTCTTCCTGCTCTTCCTCTTTTGCTGCCATCTTCCTCATTAATTCCTCCCCCATCTTATCAACTTTTTCGTCGATTGCTTTCCATTTTGCATCCATCTGCAACCTCATCTCTCTCATCTCTTTTGCGGTGTTTAGTATTCCGTCTGTCATTATTCCCAGTTTACTCCATATAACCTCCTTGCTACTCCCTCCTTGCCACTCCCCTCCTGTTCTTCTTTCTCTCTTCCATTGTCTCCTCTATCCCCTATCGGGCTTCTCTTCAATCTCGAGCTTTTCTTGAAAGCCTCTTTCTCCTCCCTTCTTTCCTCCTCTGACTCCGTCTCTGTCCCTCTTCCTCCTATTTTTCTTGCTTGCTTTTTCTCTCTCTCTCCTCGTTTGGAGAGATCTCTTTTCTCTTTTCCCTTTCCTTGCTTGTCGAGGGCTCTCCTCTATTCACCATCTTACCTCTCTCCAGCAGCTTTTTAAGGCTATGATTGTCCAGGAAGTACAAGCCGCACTGGACAAAGAACTCGAACCAGACGCGGACAGAAAGGTCTCGGTTCTTGGCCCTAATAGCCGCGGACTGAAGATCGCTGTCTGCGAGCTGGTCGGACAAGACGCGACTCGCTTCCTCAAGACGGGACGCATAAGAGTCGGGTTTGTCAACTGCCGAGTGAGGGCCCGCCTGATGGTAGCGAGATGCTAC
>JAWWEQ010048722.1:0-15237 GCA_035583055.1 Torymus tubicola | reverse complement strand
TCAAATCTTTGGCTTTTGCAGCTTCAAAATAAGTTGAATAACAAACATTGTCAACTGTCCTCAAATCTTTGAAAGATTTAGATCCCTTTGTATGTAATAATAACAATCTTAAATAAAATCGTTCTTTATTTTTTGCATTTACTGCATACATTCTACTATAAATAGGCTTCCATATTTTTTTCTCTTAACCAATTCTATATTTTCTGTAATTAAATCTGAAATTAAAAGTAATTTCTCGCTTCAGGATCTTTTTCATTGAGTTTAAACCATGCAGTAAGCGTTGTGTCTAAGTTCTTATTAAGCAATTCTTTTTCAGAACCTTCTTTAAAATACACAAATTGTTCGTTTTCTGGATGTACAGCTAATTTATAAATCACATGTGATATTTCATTTATTGGGAACTCCAATATGCGAAACATTGCTTCAGGGGGACATACATATCTTGTATAATATATATTGTTTGATTTCGTCGTAATCGAAGTTTACTTCCTCAGTTTCATTAATACTTTTATTAGAAATATTAATATTACTCATTTTTATAAATGGACAATCATGCCCTTTGTAACAATATTAGAAAAGATATTTGACACATTGAACTGTTGAACAAATTTCTATATTAATATGACAATTAAATTTTAATGATAAATATGGATTATATGGGACGACATATCTATTATCATGTATATATGGGCTTTTTATTAATCCTTTGGAAAGAAATTTTTTTTCCATCATTTCTTTGTCGATAATGTGGATAACCATTTGTATTAAAAATTGTTTCTTCGTTGATTTTTTTAGGGAAATTTTTTGTACACTTTTTTATTATTGCATCCATGCATGGCGAATTAATATTTTGGTCGCCGCATGGGACATGTATCATATTATTTTCTTCTGATGTTTTTATACGTTTATTTTGTCTACTTCTATTACTTTCTTTGATATTTCCACTACCGCGTTTACCCATTTTATTATTTTACTTGATTAAACAATTATACAATATTAATTCAATTATTAAATTATAACTTTAAACACGTTTGTTTTGAAATTTCCTGTATTGAATACACAACAATGTACCGTGTACAACTGAGAATAATAATATTTTTGTAGCCTACAGTAGTCAAATATTGAACATATAATATTGAAAATTACGTAGATGTACCTTTCATTTTATTCACATCAGAATCAGTTATAGTCGTACTGTTGAGTAAATAAGTTTGGTGTTTTTCATTTAAGTAAAAATAAACAAATAATAAATCAGATAATAACAGTGAAATAATAGTGACTCGATATTTTTATGGGAAAAATAAACGGTTTACAAAAGTTAATTACAGTAAGTAATTTTTTTTAAAGACTGAGAAATTTTAACATATAAATTAAACACTTTTTATAAACTTTTATATTTATTTATTATGACATTTTAAATATAATCTGGCTCTATACGATTTTTGCAGAAGACCAAAGTGAACGTGGTCCTCAAACATTAGAGAATAGTAACCATGAACAAAATAAGAAGTCTTCTAATGTTTGTAAGTATTTTCTTTCTTAAGATACATGCACGAATTATACGAATTATATTACACGTTTGAAGCGTTTTCTAAAGTATTACTCAACAGAACACTGAAATTATTCTTTATAAATTTAAAATTTTAAATGCTCATGAATTCAAGAGAACAACTTTTAATATAAATAAGTCCATAAAATAAAAATAATTTATAATAATTATTATATACAATTATATATAACCGTAATTGAAGTTAACATAATTATAAAAAAAAATTATTTACATTACAGATAACTCTAACTCATTTTGAAAATGGCATGGTAACACTATTTCATTTAGTCGAAATCAGAGTAAGCTAATTCTTAATTATTGTGAGGAAAATAATCGTTTATTCGTGAATTGAATTTTCGAGTCATTTGAAACAAAAAGTGTGTGTCTTTTTTAATGTTGGCACATAGAACAATATATTTCATATAACACTAATCAGTATAGAAACTGGCATGATAACAGATTTTCGTATAATCGAAATCACAGTAAGTTAATTCTAAATTTGTTTTTAATTTAGTAATATTAGGTAGGCGATATCGCAAGTATAGGTATTATAATAATATGGAAAAGAATATGACACAAATATTTGCCTCTATATTACGTGTTACTAAAAGCGTATGAATTTATTGTATAACTTCATTAATATTGAAATAAAATAAAAAATAGGATATGAAAAATTTCTTTAAATTAGTAATCCCTTATAAAATAAAAATGTTCTTAATGACAGGAACAGAGAAAGAGAGAGAGATATAAAGAGAGATATATTATTATTCTCGGTTGTACAAGGTACATTGTTGTGTCTATATTATTTCATTAAAATAAAATAAATATATTATATTATTTTTGAAACGTTATATTGTTTTTGTATATACCTAAATTAAATTAATCGAATTAACTAAACCGAGCGAGCATTATCAAGCGAAGTAATAACGCTAGTATTTTAAATATACAGGGTGGTCCAAAAATGTGGGACCCCTGAATAACTCGCAAAGTTTTAATTTTAGGAAAAAATGTTAAATACAAAAGTTTTATAATTTTTCCCTGGCTTTCAGATGGTGACCTTAGATTTAGCAAAGTATCTGATCCTACCAGTTAAAGTAAGGAAAACAATTCCGACCAGGTGAGGCAAGGACATTTTGGCCCAGCCAATTAAGACAAGCACATTTTGGTCCAACCAATTAAGGCAATGACATTTTGACCCAGCCACTTAAGACAAGGGCATTTTGTTCAAGCCAATTAAGGCAATGACCACCAAGGTCATAGTCATGGCAAAGATCATATTTGGATGTAAAATTTTACGCTCTTTCCAAATCCATGACAAAAAATAGGGGGATCCATTTGAAAAAATGAATTGGAACGCCATGTGACCATCAAGGTCATGGTCATGGTAAAGGTCATTTTTGGACGTAAAGTTTTCCGATATTTTCAAATAAATGACAAAACGCATTAATCATAGCTGTCATCAAGTGAGTCACTTGAGATAAGTGTTTATATAAACAGTAGCTATACAGTAGCTAAACAGTTATTGTTTATACAAACACAGTAGCTATACAGTAGCTAAACAGTTATTGTTTATACAAACACAGTAGCTACACAGTAGCTAAACATTTATTGTTTATATAAACAACTACTCAAACACTTATCTGAAGGACTCAAGTGACTCACGTGACGACAGATATGACTAACTACTCACGCTATACCAGTTCAGGCATGTCTGTAACTATAGCGCATACGCTATCACGTTTCGTGGGAGTCGGAGGGAAAGTAGGTAATAAATAATAATAATAAATAAAAAATTGAATTAAAAAAAATTTATAAATTTATAAATTTTATTAATTCACACTTACATGGTCATTTACACACACATACTTACATGCTAAGACATTTCTACAAAACATATCTTTAACACGTACGCACACACACACTTACATGCTAAGGCATTTCTACAAAACATATCTTTAACACGTACGCACACACACACTTAACTTACAAACTAAAATTGAATGTGATTTGCCCCAGCGACACTAAACTAATACACACCCACGCACACACTTAAATTCTAAGACACTGTACACTACGCAACACCATATTCCGTGCATTGTTGTTGTTGTTGGTCACTGTTACTGCCGCGCTGTTGTTGCTCAGTGTTACTGCGGCTGCTGCTGCTGCTACTGTGCTGGTGCAGGTGGTGGTAAGCACGGTGATTCCATCATCGCTAAACAACTGCATGCAATATAGCTGCAGTCGAAGCAGCGTGCTGCGGCACATCGCCAACATATGTGCCACTTCTCGACGCTTCGTAGTGTACGCTCGGCAACACCACATTTCGTGCATTGTTGTTGTTTCTCACTGTTACTGCTGTGCTGCTGTTGCGTACTGTTACTTCTGCTGCGCTTCTTTCTCCGCCTCAGCACCGTTGTCGAACAATTGAGGTTGACGATTTCCACCTCAATTTCCTCTACGACTTCTACAGCCATCTCCAGCTGCGCCGCGCTTCGGGCCACTGTAGCTTTGGCGGCCTCGAGCCTCTTTTGGAGACGTCTTACTCGCTCCATCTCCTTAACCTGACTGGTATGCCAGGCATACTTGGTGGTGGCATATCGGTGACGGCGGCGTTGACAGTGGTGGGGACGAGAGCAGTGTCGCTCGTGGCGGGCGGTCCTTTATTTTCGGAGGTGGTGTTTCCGTAACATATATGGTTTTTCTCTTTGAAATTGTATGCACCGCATACATCTAGCGCGTATAGCCATACACACGTTTTCGGGCCACGCACCCAACAACACTTCCATGTCCTCGGAAGCCCTCGTGTATGCTACCTTTTTATTTCCCCGGTACTCCTGTACCGCCGCTAATTTCTGCTGAAGCTGCTGCTGCTGCTTTTCTCGAATGAATTTGTCCATTTCTTTTTTTTGTAATATAGCGGCGTCTTCGTCAGACGCATCAATTTTTAAAAAGAGTCTGTAATGCTCGTTAAATACTTTTTGGAGGATGCGGCTTCGATAAACCTTAAAGCCTCCATGCTGAATAGTATGTGGTATTTTTTAAACTGAGGATGTGTCTCCCATCCCCGGCTTATAAGTACGTTCTTGAGAGGGTAAAGTGGAGGGAGGGTGAACGCGGTGGGTACCACATACTTTTCCTATAGAAGCGTTTAGGTTTTCTATTGATATTTTTTTTCTTCCAGTAATATATTTTATAGCACTGTGCACTAACCTCACGGTGCAAAAAAGGACAGCTTAGGGCACGGATAGACGTAAAAGCGGGCTTAGGTAGGCAGTGCTATAAAATCGTATACGATACTAGTGACCGAGGGAGCACTTTGCACGGCGTAATCAGGACCCTGGCAATTAACGAACAGTCAGTCTGGACACAAATGCAGTATTTCGAACACGTTTTCCAACTTTCGTCGTCGTCAATAGTGCTAACAAAAATGCACACGCACTTGAAAAATTTTGATTGCATTGGATCGTTCTGATAATAAAGAACTACGGTTTTCACGATCAGCGTTGTAGTTTTAAAAAGCAATACACCTCTGGAAGTTCCCACAGAGCAGTCTGTATATTATTTATCTCAAGTACGCTTCTCGCCTTTCACGTGTTAATAAGACGACATTTTCCCATGCCATTTTCTTATGAAGTGGTATATGAGTGAACTGCAATTTGAGGATCGATGATATTTCGAAGGGTACGATTATGCGTTCGAAGAAAAATCTATTTCTTAAACAACGGGTCGGTGCTGTGAAAGAGTTGATCATGGTTGTGTTGGTGGTAGGGGTGGCGGCGGTGGTGGTGTCGACGGCTGCAGAGTACTCCAATAAGATGACTAGATGACACATTTTATAATAAGTTTATTGGAGTATATTTCAGAGATGATACGTGCCTATAAAAACCTTGAAGAACGAGACGTTACTTTCAGTCGTTTTAAAAGTTTCGAGATGGTTAACTGCGTACGTTACTCATTACGGCAAGCTGTGCTACGCCTCACAGCCAGAGCGTGACACGGTTAAAATACAGCGTGGCTGCGCTGCTTGTGAAGACTTGACGGCACAGCTAGTAACTTTATTAAGGTATACGGGGTATCGTGCAATAACTCGCCTTTATAGAGCATTCAATAACTCACGCGAAGTTCAAAGAATCATCGAAGATGATGTTTTTTAACGACATCTAAGCAGACTATATGTTTTTTGAGATATAGCAATTGCCCGCGAGGAACGCGTAGGTAAGTTAAAAATAATTTTTATTTCCTTTTATTTTTAAAAATAATTTTTATATCCTTATTTTTTATTAAAAAATTTTATTTACAGCTTTGGCGAGTCTTCTGTGCGACGAATCGAATGTGGACAGCGACGATATGTATTTCGATGAAAATAGAGATACAGTATCACCCGAACACTCAGCGCGTACAGCAGGTGAATCAAGGGTCCGAAGGAGGCTCAATTTTAACGAGGAGGACAACGGTGCTGTAGACTCTGCTAGCGAGAGCTCGGTTACTGAAGAGGATGAAGATGCTGGCGGCAACGAGCAGATACAGGTGGACGTGGACATTCACGGAAAAGCTGAACGACCCGAAAGCCCGACGCTCATTCCCGGATATGCCATTCTCCGTGCAGAAAATGTGATCCCGGGCGAGTTGCCCGCGGAACGTGGGCTGCGAATCGAGACTGAGAGACGTTTAGAAGAGTTAATGTATAGAGATCGCAGGATTGGCGATGCCCTTGTGAATTATGATCGTCCGCTAGTGACTGCTGCAGAACAGCGGCTTCTGGTGAGTCAACCACCAGGTGTACTTAGCGAGCACAGAAGTGTTGCCGCAAATACAGCACGTGCCGATCGTGAAAGATTGCTGGCGGGTTTGCAAGAAATGGTGAATAGAGTAACACCTGATTACAATCACACTTATGATTCACGTCGATTTGTCAATGAGCGTAAGTATAAATATTTATTCATTTATTAAAATCGTTTCTGCTTTTGTTTTTAAACCGTAAATATGTTTAATTATAGCTATTCGAATCCGTGATTTATCGAATCGGACAATCAATACGTCTCTTATCGAACTCGATGGTCTAGCAGAGTTATACGGTCAAATAGCCTTTGATCCGCAAGCGACGTTGGAGCGTTGGTTTCGCGACCAAGCGGAAAACGAGATTTCGCCGTTGTACACCGAACCGAATCTTGATGCACTTATAACGCGTATTCGATAGTTTTAAGGGACCATCGGAGTCTTAATTGAAACCAAAAAAAAAATCAGAAACTCTCAAAAAATAAAAAAAGGTCAAAAATATAGCATGTTTACAATTATTTTATTTAGCGATGAGCGGGTCCCATTCCCCAGCGTAGGTAGGCAGAGGGCAGGTCAGCAGCAGCAGCAACAGTAGGCATACAGACAATAACAGTAATGATGCCGTCGTCGACGAACCCGATGGCATTATAAGGCCATCAGGTGTCCGGTTCGTCATTACAGCCGAGACTCAACAGTACCTGCGTCGGTTTGGTGTGTAAGGACAAACGATTAGTTTTAGAATAGTCGAACCGCCAGCGGGTGAAAATGTTGTGTTGTGGATGGAAGCCGCAGTTAACGATATACATGATTATTTAACAGCGCATGTTCCGCGTAGTAATTTAATAGGCGTGAGCATGCGAAGTGAACGTTTTGCACAAGGTCCCGGCGGACTTTCATTTAGACTTATCAAAAATTTTACAAGCGCTGATTTATGGAATCTAATTAGTGCTATAAGTCAGAGTAATGAAGTTTTAGGTATTGACGATACGCTTATTTTACGATACGCTTACTAAGTTGAAATGCCTGTCGGCACCGGTGGCATATGAGGGAAACCAGCGCTGACGGTTAGCAGCCGCCGAAAAGGCTCAATCGTGACGATTCAAAATGACGATAATCTCTGTTTAACGCGCGCACTGATAGTGGCGAAGACGTACTTGGCTCTTAAGACGCAGGATTGCGCGGAGACGCGTAAAGAGTGGAAAATCGTACGTGATTCACATCGAAAGTTACAGAAAGAGCGTGCGTTAAAACTCGTGAATGACGCGGGTGTCTTTTTACCTATCGAGGGATCCGGGTTTCAAGAGCTCTTGGCTTTTCAAAATTTTTTTCTAACGTCGGGAATTGCAATTGTCGTTTTTGAAATTCAGAATCTGGGTAATGGCGAGGCACCGCTTTTTGAAGGGTGAAACACTCTCGAAAAATGATATATACCCCTTCAGGGCGTTCTTTATTTAATTTTCGAAGAGCGACGGCGCCATTTCAACGTTATTACGAATATCTTCGCGGCTGCTGGAGTACGTTTCTTTTGTTCTTACTGTAATAAAGGGTATCGCTATATCGATCAACATACGTGTTCGCGTACGTGTCAATGCTGTTTCGTTAGACTCCCTGTAGGAGCGACAGTGTCGAAATCATCGAGTGTACAGACTGCGGGCGAAAATTTTTCGGCTATGAACGTTTTTTAAATCACAAGAGCGCGGGGTCGTACAAAAAAATAATAGAAAAGTTTGCGACGTTGTGCGATTGTGTATGAGCTGTTTAAAGATTGTGAATATTTAGAGAAGACAGTACGTGTGTAGTGTCGGTTACTGTGAGCAATGCATGAAACATCATCGATTTAACGACCCGTGCTTCATGCAGCCTATTATTGAAAGCGGCGCGACCGCAGCTAAAAGATTTTTATACATTTTTTACGATTTTGAAACGCGTCAGGATACGCCGTACGCCCAAAACGCACGCCTTCACGTGCCCAATCTCTGCGTTGCTCATCAGGTCTGCACCAACTGTATGGCTATCGATGACATCAAAATTATTTGTAATAACTGTGGTGTGCGGGAATTCATTTTTCCACAAGATCCTGTAAGAGAGCTGTTAGGTTTGTGCATTCGAGAAAGCACCGATTTCGCTGAAATTGTATACATTGCGCACAATGCTAAAGCCTTTGACGCACAGTTCATTTTAAAAGAAATAGCCGAGAACCCCGCGTATAAACCGTTCACTGTAATTTTAAACGGTCAAAATATAACACTTCTTAAATATGGTCGCACTAAATTCATCGACAGTATAAATTATTTTCCGATGAAATGAAGCGCATTACCGGTAACCTTTGGTTTACCTGAAAGTAGTAAAAAGGGATATTTCCCACATTTTTTTAATACTCTCGACAATGAGAACTACGTCGGCCCTCTGCCAGATGTTGAGTTTTATGGCCCCGACTCAATGACCGCTGCCGATAGTGAGGTTTTTCTTACCTGGTATTGCGAAACGCGTCCTGACTATATATTCACTATGAAAAAGGAGATTGTCGCGTATTGCCAAATGGATGTGGAAATTCTCAGACGGGCATGTATACAACTTCGGAAAATTTTTCTAGAGGTGTCTGATACAGACCCATTCATACCAGCGTGTACTACAGGATCGGCGTGTTCGTACCTTTACAGAAAACATTTTTTGACAGCAAATATGATCGCTATAGTACCACCCAATGGATATAGACGCGCCGACAGACACTCTGAAAAATCTATAGGGTGGTTACTCTATTGCGAACGTGAGATTGGGCGCGAGATTGTACACGCGGGCCGCTCCCGTGGAGCAACAGACGGAAATCACAATGTCAAAGGAATTTTTTTCGAATTTCAAGGCTGCTATTGGCACGGCTGTCCGCGTTGTTTTCCCAATAACCGTGATACTAAAATAACGCGTTTTAATCAAACATTCGCGCAAGCTTATGAGAGTACATGTGAAAAAATTATACGTATACGACGCGCCGGTTACGAGGTGCACGAGATGTGGGAATGCGATTTTGAGCGATTAAAAGCACAGCAGCTTGAAATCACGCGGTACGTCAGGAGCCATCCAATAATGTGTAAAATTACGCTGGATCCGCGCGACGCATTTTTCGGGGGTCGAACGGAAAATATCGTCACAAAGTACAGTGTTACTCATGACGAAGAGATCAAATATACCGATATTTGCTCTCTTTATCCGTATATGTATAAAAAAGGACGCTTCCCAATCGGACACCCGCTTATTTATACCGGTGAAGAATGTACTACACTAACGGGCGGTCAAAACATCAATCTCACGAATACAGAAGGGCTTGTTAAATGTCGGATTTTACCACCTCGCAATTTATTACTTCTCGTGCTGCCTGTAAAAATGCACAATCGTCTTATTTTTAGATTTTGTCGTTCTTGTTGCGACGAATTACATCAGAACGACTGTTGTCACGAGCTACCGGAAGATCGCGAATTTACAGGCACATGGGTTGTGCACGAATTGCGCAAGGCGATAGAACTAGCGTATAATAACACCGAGATTCACGTGGTGTGGCAGTTTGAGAGTATACATTACGATCCGTGTACGGGCGAGGGTGGGTTATTTGCCAACTATGTAAATACTTTCCTTCGTCTGAAACAACAGGTAAGCGAATGGCCTTGTTGGTGCGTCGAAGCAGCGGTGCATTGACGAGACTCACTCACCAAATACTGCTTAAATTCGCTCTGGGGTAAGTTTGGTCAGCGTTGTAATTTAAAACAGACAGCGATTATAAAAACACGCAAAGACTTTTTAAAACTGTTAACGGAACCGGACAAAGAGGTTTTCGATGTACTACCGGTAAATTAAAATCTCTTGTATGCTAATTGGTGCTACGTAGAGGACACCGTGGGATCTTTTCGAAGCACATGTGTCGTATTAGCCGCGTACACGACAGAGCTAGCACGTCTCGAAATTTATGACTATATCGAAAAACTCAAAGCCGCGCGAGTACTCTACATGGATACTGATTCATGTATTTTTAAATGCAATAGAATTAATCGCAACAAGTACAGACCTGCTCTGGACAGTTTACTCGGCAATATGACGGATAAGCTCAAAGCTTATGGCGAGGGTACTTTCATCACCGACTTTCTCTCTGGCGGACCGAAATTTTATGTCTTTCGAGTCGTAGTCCCTTCGACCGGTGAAACTGTCGGTGTTGTAAAGTGAAAGGCATCTCGAAACAGCGCAAATTTACGTAAAATTGATGTCGACAGTGTGGAACGTTTGATCACAGCGTACTTTGAGGCTGATAGTACACCTATCGTTCTTAATTACAACACCATTAGGGGTACGTGCACACACCAAGTTATCACGCGTAGCAAAAAAAAGTCTTGCTCTGTAGTGTTGCGGAAGAGAAAGTATTTTGCAAATGGTACTTCTCGCCCTTTCGGCTATAAGAGAATATAATTTCTATATTTGTATGCTTTGTGTCTGTTATAGAATAAAAATATATTCATTCTTTTGAAACAAAAATCATTTATTTTCCACTCCTATCCCATCATCATCATCATCACCACTGTAGAAAATAATAATAATTAGCGTTTGCAAAGATGTCGCGCTTACGCCGGTTATGTGCTCGCAATGCGTGTATTAGAGCGATGATTCGCTCTCCACCGCGCTGATACAGTCACCACCGCAAAGATCCGCGCATCCCCGCGATGGCCCGCACACCATCGCGGTTGAGTAGTCTACCCCGCCGCTGTTGCCGCTGGCACTAATTTTTTTTCATCAGCGTTTATTATAAAAATAGGCTATCGACGAATAGTGTTTCATACTCTTTTTACGTCAATTTCTCAAAGCAAGCAACACACCCGCCGATTTGATGGCTAATCCAAAAGTTCTAAAAATAGGGCAAATTATAAATGCCAAACGACGTTTTCCACCACATCAGGGGCCCGTCTTATCGCCACCGTCGTCCATTCATACGCGTAGTAAAAAAGACATCAGACAAGTTAAAAAAAGATGGCTCAACTTTGACCTAGCGTGATTGATGGTCAAAACTAGCTTACAAAAAGCAGTATTACAATCTCGAACACGAGGCCAGCTATGCTGGTGTATGAAATCTCTTGCGTCTAAACACTGACGCCTCGAAAAAAATTTACGATTGGCTGAGCACTCAAGATGCCTATACACTTCATCACCCGATAAAAACACGATTTCCACGACTATCCTACAATGTGAGCAACGTTGATGACGTGTGGGAGTGCGATTTACTACAGCTCACATCGATAAAGGATCGGTAAGTTTGCATGGGTTGAACCATCGAAGGATAAAACAGCGAGCAATGTTGCAGATGCATTTAATCGTATTATCGACAGAGCGCATCCTCGTTTACCCTTGTGTATACAGACTAATTGAGGTAAGGAAGTTGTCGGTACAGCATTTCAAAATCTTCTTTGCAGATGACAGATCGACTTTCGCGTCGCTCGAAATCCCGATATCAAGGCTGCGGTCGTCGAACGACTCAACAGAACGCTGCGCGAAAAGATTTGGCGATATTTTACAGATCAAAACACCAAACGATATATCGATATCTTATAAAAAAATCGTTTATGCGTACAATCATTCACTACATTATCCAATCGAACACGCTGTAATTAACCAAGTGGTCGTCGTCGTAGACGTGGGGCGCCAGCGATACATGCTAAATTCAATGTAGGCGACCTTGTACGCATCAGTCGAACAAAAAATACCTACGAGCGAGGATACGAAAAAAATAACGAAATCATAGACGGTTTCGTTTACAAAGAGGAACTCGTGTGCGTAGGCCGAGAGCGTCTGGCGGCTGCTGAGCATTTCAAGATTGAACGCATCGTGCACTCAAAAGGGCGCGGTGTTAACAAACAGCTGCTTCTCAAGTGGTTAGGCTATCCGGATAAATTTAATTCTTGGATCAAAGCGAGCGAAATCGAAAATATTTCGTAAAATATAAACATGGACAAGTACGAATATTTTTACATGGTGTTGCCAAGCAACAGTAGTATGTCATACTTTGCCGATAACACAACTAGCTGCTTCACGATACACTTACCATGCAAGATCAAATTACACGGTGAATGGCTCGTTGAGCTGGTGGAAATTCACATACCATGCAGTATCGTACATTTTCAAGAAGATGCATGAGGCATCCTAAAGGTTTGCCACATACGATGGAACGCGGCTCGTAGAGGAAAAATATAATGTACCTTCTGGAATTTATGATTCACTCTCACAGCTGGTGGACGCGATAAACAGTTCAAACAATATTCATCAAATGCTCGAACCCGTAAAATCACGTCGTGGGTATTATGCGATAGCACGCAAGTGTGACTTTTTACAGCTACACGAGACTCATTTCAATGGAAAACTTCGACGTATACTCGGTTTCGATGACAGCCCTGAAAAACATATGAGGCCTTTTACGACTTTAAACATCGAGAGTAAGAGGGTCATAGTCGCCGCGAGACCTGCATCGCTCTCTCTAGTCACTCCAGACCAGTTGTATGTTTACACAGACATCTGTGAACCCTACACTGTAGGCAACAATCAGACTGCCCTTTTGCGCATCGTTTCGATGGATACTTTTAAATTCAGATATGGCTGCACCATTGTACAGCGCTTTGCACCCGCTCACTATATACCACTTCTCTATCATAATTTCAATAATATTGTTATAGATATAAGAGGCAAGTATAAAGGTAGGCAAGGAGGTGTTGCGCGCAGGTATAAATGTACTCGACGATGTTGCCAACAGCGGTACTAATTTCAAGGAGGCTGTGAAGACGAGAGCCCGAGAATCGGGTTGTAATCTCAAGCGTAAAGCAGCTCAGAAAATATCGGAAATTATGAAAGGCTCAGGCTATAAAACAACCACGCGCACTTAACGCCGTCGACAGTCGCGCAAGACACTCTGCAGTGTTCGCACCGCACGCACCAAACGCAAAAGGACCGTAAAAACTGTAGAGGGTCGAAAGTCACACAAAGGACGCCGAAAAAGCGAAAAACACTGACTTTTCGAAGCGTTAACAATATTTCCGGACCAAAGTAAATAAAAAAAAATGTCTTTTTTACATTCACACTCGTCAGAGTGTATGTCGAGTGAACTCGACCTTTTTATACTTCCGGCGACTCAAACATCCATCGAGGGTAGCTATTTTTTGAACTATAAACCTGTGTCGTGCATCAGTGATGAAGGTGACGCACCGATCGAATTTGTCATACCCAGCGCCAGCGAGCATTACATCGATCTCGCGCATACCATGCTTTACGTAAAGGCACAAATACTACGTGAATTTAAGAGTGGCATCCGTTAATAACGTTCTTCACTCTGTGTTCAATCAAATAGATATTTTTCTCAATAAAAAACTTGTCTCACCTCCAAATAACGCATATCCGTACAGAGCTTACATCGAATCGCTATTGAGTTATTCGCCAGCGGCCAAAGAGTCTCATCTCATTTCGAGACTCTGGTACAATGACACAGCCGGCGGCTTCGAGGCCACACCGCAAAATCGAGGGTCCGGTTAATAAAGGACTCATCAAACGACAAAATCATACCCTTGGAGGGAAAACATTCGATATGATTGGCCATCTGTTCTGCGATTTGTTTAATCAAGACAAAATGCTTATTAATGGCGTCGAAATGCGCGTACGACTAGTGCGCAGCAAAGATGCGTTTTGCCTGATGGATAGCACAGACGACGGTCGATTTGCCATAAGGATAAAAGAAGCCACGCTCATTATTCGACGGTTGAAAATAAATCCCGGTATTTTAATAGCTTACGTCAATACTTTGGCCAAGACAACAACCAAGTATCCCATTACACGTGTCGAAGTTAAAACTTTTACGCTTCATGCCGGTATACACGGTGACAGTATCGATAACGCAATTCTAGGGCAACTGCCGAAACGCGTAATTATAGGTTTCGTAGATACCAGAACGTTCAATGGAAATCGCACATTTAACCCTTTCAACTTTCAACATTTCAACATAAATTATCTCTCCCTCTACATCGATGGCGTAAAAATTCCGAGTAAACTGCTACAACCACGATTTACGGAAAATAACGCATCCTTTATCGAAGCTTTTCAAACGCTCTACTCTGGCACAGGTATACATTTCCTCAACAAGGGCCTAGGCATAAATAGATCCAATTACGCACAGGGCTATTTTCTCACAGCTTTCGATCTCACGCCTGATTTATCGGCTCACTGTCACACGCATTGGAATCTGGTTCGCTCCGGTAATGTACGTATCCAAGTGGGTTTCGAAGTGGCTCCAACGACTACAATAAACTGCATTGTCTATGCCGGGGGATTAAAGTGGGGATTAAGCGGTCTAGACGCCGACGCACAGCATCCTAGCACGTCACTTTGCTTTTTCTCTTACACTCTGCAACACATGCTTTTTGTATATGTCGTATACAGGGTGTTCAAAAAGTCCCGGACCGGTAGAATAACTTAAAAAGTAGGCGTTGCACAAAAAAATGACCAATACAAAAGTTGCAGGAAATGACCCTAGCTATCCATCGGTGACCTTTTCTGTGACATAGACCTCGACCTTCAAGGTCATTTCAAGGTCAAGTCAATTTTTTTAAATGGCAACCCCTACTTTAGACATCGGAAATGAAAAGGGCGGAAAATTTTACGTCCACACATGACCTTGACTATTAGAAAAATTTGACCTCGGAAGGTCAAGCCAAGATTAAGTAGTGGCCGGCTGAATATCTTGAAACGTAGGTGTGACCTTGAGAAGGTGGTATGATGCCCAGCCAGTGAAGGCAAGGCTAGAGTCTACCTAGCGAGTTAAGGCAAGGTGGTATGGAAGGCGGATGGAAGGGATGAAGGTCAAGGTGAAGGTCATGACTGAGGTGGCAGTTGAATAGCCAGGA
>JAWWEQ010048721.1:0-15238 GCA_035583055.1 Torymus tubicola | reverse complement strand
AGCCATGGAGCGCACCACCTAGACTCCGTTATCGGCTACCCCGAACACCTAGACGACGTACTTGATGTGTTTCAACATCTAGAAGCAAAAAACTACGGAGCGCACCACCTAGACTCCGTCATCGGCTACCCCGAACACCTAGACGACGTACTTGATGTGTTTCAATATCTAGAAGCCAAAAACCACGGAGCGCACCACCTAGACTCCGTTATCGGCTACCCCGAACACCTAGACGACGTACTTGATGTGTTTCAACATTTAGAAGCCAGAAACCACGAAGCGCACCACCTAGACTCCGTCATAGGCTACCATGAACACCTAGACTACGTACTTGATGTGTTTCAATACCTAAAGGCAAAAAGCCATGGAGCGCACCACCTAGACTCCGTCATCGGCTACCGCGAACACCTAGTCGATGTACTTGATGTGTTTCAACACCTAGATTCAAAAAATATTAAAACGCGCGCTGTTCTATCTCTCTTTCTCTCTTACCAATGAGTGCCGCCACCTGTCGGTGTGGGCCTACATATATATATACACAAGAAACCGGAAGTGGGAAAAAAGCGAAGTCTGACAATGATGATGATGAGAAACTTTTAGAATCGGAAACCAGGCATCAAATTTTTCACTATTTAATATCTCTAATATGAGAACATCTTCAAAACTGGCCAATTCAAGATGGTGGACACCATAATTTAAATCTTCGAGAATATCGATGAAACCTTTTACTTAGGCCTTTCCGGTGTAGCTGATCACAAATCCAAAGATATGCTAAATTCAAAATGGCGGATCCAAGATGGCGGACAACACCATTTGGATCTTCGAGGTTATGGATGGAAATTTTTACTTGAGAGTCTTCAGAGTCGCTGAACACGATTCTGATGCCAGACTTGCAAAATTCAAACTGGCAGATCCAAGATGGTGGACACCACAATTTAAATCTTCGAGAATGTCGATGAAAATCATGAAAGTAAGTGAAGTATTTTCAATTAAAATTTCTTAAAAATTTTCTTTTTCATTAAAAAATAATGATGTACAGTGTACAGTCTTTTCATTTTCTATCTCTTCCACGCCACCCATGAGATAGACAGATAGGCGCGTTTTTTTCAAAGATATCCCCTTTTATAATAATATTACATAATATGGTAATGTACTATGTTATGTAATATTATTACAAAAAGGCCTAGTCCTTTTATTATTAACAATGAATTTAAAAAAATAATACTGGTAATTACTATCTGATAACCTTAAAATTTTAACGTGGTCACTCGGAGCTGAGTGTTAGGTAAACTTGAAATTTTGATGTGGTTGCTTGAAGCTGACCGCTAGGTAAACTTAAAATTTTGACGTGATTGCTCGGAGCTGACCATTAGATAAACTTGATATTTACATATTTTATCAGAACTGATCGCTTGGAGTTAATTGCTAAGTAAAACTTCAAGTTTACCTTACGATCAGCTCCAAGCGACCACGTCAAAATTTCAAGTTTACCTCGTGGTCAGCTTTAACTGACCACTTTTGATAGAAAATTTACTTGACGGTTATTACGGTAATTGATAGATTCGAAGTTAAATTTCATGCGTAAAATTACATAACGGTTAGCTCCAAGGGACCACGTTAAAATCATTTTAAGTGTATCTAATTTCGAACATACTTGAGCGGCTTCCAAAGAAACAATGACTAATAAAAGGATTAGGCCTTTTTGTAATAATATTACGTAAAATATTACATCAACATATCACGTAATACTATTACAAAAGAGGATACCTTAAAAAAACGCGCTTGTCTATCTACTTTATGGGTGGTGTAGAAAAAATAGATTGAGATTTTCATACTACCATTAGGATTCATCGGTAAAATCTCTTAAAAATTTTCATTTTACATTTTAGTTTAAAAAAGCTTGTCGTCCAATTAGTTTAATGAATGGGGGGTTAGCAAGCGGAGCGAGCAGGGGTGTGAACCCCCACACTATTATATATATATTCTTTAATTTTCATTAACGTCGACCTATTTTGCTCCCATATTGGTGCTAAACAGCGACGAATTTCTCTGTAATAAGTATGATTTATGTTCTGATTCATTCCTCAGTAGTTTCTGCATAATACGTAGGCATTCCAAATGGAGATCACTTCGTATCATTTGAACACGCATACATGCACGTGTAGCCGAAACACACTGATCGAATTACTCTCCGATAGGCACTCGCAATCTTCTGCAATTCTCTGCGAATTAATCCAACGCTTCAGACGAGTTTATGGAATTCATTAGCGACGCTTGGCAAAATCACGCTGAGCACGAATTACTTATCAGGGGCGAGCGAGAGAGTGAGCGAAATAGATTTAGTTCATGAATGCGTAATGAAATGAGCCGCGACGTTATCCAGAATCAAACAAGCGATAGTGAAGTGCGTCGCGCATTCGGGATTTAATTGAAATAGATATCTAATGCTTGGTGATTTGATTTTTTTCGAATGAATCACTGTTTTAAAATATTAAATTTAATAATTCGCAATTCGCTTTTTTTATAAATATTTCCTAAAATATCGTACACGATTATTTTGCAGTGCATACCAATTGTTCTGAAGATGAGGTAAATTTATATCGATTTCTACAAATAAATTATGAACACCATTATCGGAGCCATATATATTAATTCTAAATTATATATCATATTTATGTTTTATGATTTTATAGTTTTAGCAAAAATGATGCTTTTTATATTTTAATAATACTTTTTATGTAGTACCTGAATCATTTGAGAATTCTGAATGCGATTTATAAAATACCCATGAAAAGATATAAATCTCGATATTCCCAATTTAGATATCTTGATGAAAATTTAATTGAAAGTGTAGTACAATAGTAACACATTTATTATCAATTAAGCATTTATATTCTTAAAAAGTTTTATTTTAAAATAATTTTCCACTGTCATACATCATTCTGCTTATAGATATTAGGATAAATATTTGAAGTACTATGGTACTAAAAATATCTTAAAATATACAAAACGTTAGACTTTTAATGGGTAGAAAATTCTTTACTTTAATATCAATTTATTTAAAGTTGAAGTTTCTACCCATTTTATTCATTCATCTATAAAGAAAACAAACAAACTTATCAGAACAAGCAATCTTACCATAGTACAAGATACTGAGATTTATGTGTGATCTCATAAATCAATATAACGTTATTTATTAAAAAATGTGATAATATATATTTCTATCCTGTTTCTTTTATATTAACAGGTTCGAAAATATAAATAAAATTGTTCATTTTAATTTCAAAACAGATAGATACAATATCATAAATACTTATAGATTGCATGTACAATCAATCAAATATAACTGTACGATGTAGTTGATAACCCCTATTTTACATTCATTATTATATATGTATTTAATAAAGGAAGAATTTGTTTTTTTTATTACAATAAGCTTTTGTTTCATACATTATACTATTTTTCATAATTCTTTTGTAAAAATGATATTTATCACTATTATTGTTTTCTAAAATACTTTGTATTTCTCTCCAATTTTTTTCTTTATATCGAGCTCCAGCAGCATAAATATTATTTTGAATTTTTCTTAATTTTCGGCGATGTTTATACCTCGATTCTGTTTTTGAACAAAATGGTGAAATTTCGCTATTATCATCTAAAATTTTATTTTTTAAATTACTTAAATTTAAATACGTTGATATTGCAGAATGAATTTGTAGTTCAGGATTTTTTGAACTGTGAACGTAGTTCTTAAATATACCATTGAGATTTTTAAAAAGAAAACATGACTGGTTCCGGTAAGTGCAATAATAAATGAACCTCATGTGTATTTTGGCGTACAGCGTTTGAAACCTTCTTACATACTTTTGATTAATGTTGCATTAGCTTTATCAACTATATTATCGAAAATACTTGTCATATTTAATAAAGATACGGCATATACAAGCATCAGATGATGTTAAAAGGAAAGGTTTTTCATGAAATCTTTGAAAATAGACGGGCTATAAATCAAAAGAAAGAGTTTCAACTCTGATGCTTATTCTTATTGGAAAGTCAATAAGAATAATCATCAAGAGTATGTGGGGTTCTGCTGACGTTTCCTATTGGTTTAATATTCATTAATAATTTATTAATGTCTGGTAAATACTTCCGTAAAGAAAATTCCCTTTTAAAAAACTGGGGTCAAACCACAATAACATAAGTTTTTAACTACATTTATGTAAACGCAATGCATGCTGTCTACGGTCGTTGTTTCAATGTACTTATAAACAAGTCTGTCTTTTAACACCAAAAACAGCTTTATTTTCTTTTTTTCACTTTATCAGCAAACTCTACTGTTTCTGCCGTTGTTCTTAAAACTAAATTTTCGCAATATGGATAAACTTGTATACTTCCTTCATACGTACATCAGGAATTTTACATTTAGAACAGCCGTATTTGCCATTATATGCCTTCATATTCAAAAAGGAAGCCTTAGCTTGCAAGTCAAAAGGCCGCAAATAATCATAGCACAAACTTTAATTGTAGCTTTTAAATTTGTTATAAAATTAACGCCGTTGTAAAGCTTTTTAAACGATTTTCTAAAAAAGTTCAGATAGAAATTAGGCTGGGGCTTATTATGCCCAGACCATATCCCAGCTAGAATGACGTTTTCTCGCTTAAATCTTATTTCGTAGGGAAGCTCATTTATAACTAAATAAAAAGGCCCGATTGAAAATTTAGAAGATTTGAATATTGGAACATCGTCGGTATTCCAAGTAAAAGTTATGTTATTTTTTGAAGCCAGAAACCCCGAATCTTGCAAAATTTTGCAAATTGAACAATCATAAATATCTTCAAAATTTCTGTCATTTATCTTTTGCCTATTTAATCGATGCGTGCTAATCGTTTCGTAAAAAGAAGGGTGCTTAAAAAGAGCTTTAAGTTGAGTAATTATGTAGTGCGAGCGCCCAGCGAAGCGGCCATGTTACCTCACTCTAGGCTCGGCCGTCGCGATGAGCACACCTACGCTCGTGTGTGCTCCGTTCCGTTCGACTTCTAAAACTTTGTACGCGCCGCGACCCTCAAGTGACGATTGTACTCGCGATCTTTTTACCACGTTTAACTTTAGCTTCGTAATTCTAGTCTGCGTTTGTGTGTAAGTAGATTTTAAGGTGTTTTGTACGCGCGCGTCCCATGTAAATAAGTTAAGTGCACTTGAATAAAGTTTCGTATATATAAAAGTGGTGTGTTCTCCCTCTCTCTCCTCTCGTTCCGATATTTCCTCCGCACGCGAGAAGTTGGCGCAGGCTGCCCCGGTGGCTTACGCTAAAGTGGTGACCCCGACGTGATAGTTTCGCACGGAGAGGAGAGCGAAGCTTCGGCGCCTTCGTCTAAGGCAAGCTTCCACACCCTGTATACCACACCTGTGGCGGATGCTCCGTACACCTACCGCGTCACCACGCTCTCAGCGCGCGCAGTTATACCGATCAGACGAAGCTGATCAGCGCGACGTTTTCTTCTCGCCGCTCGAGACGTAGCCGCCGCTGCCGCAACCAGGCGACGACCCGCTGAACCCATGCGTTCTATTCGCGCCCGACCGTACTCCGTCGCCGAGCCTAGAGTCACCGGCCATAGCGGAAGAAGAAATACCCGCGATCGAGGTTGCCACGGTCAAGAACTGTCGCCTGCCCGGCTTTTGTAGCGACAACCCGGCATTGTGGTTCATACAATGCGAAACCGCCTTTCGACTGACATCGTCTAGTCACAGCCAGAGAAGGACAGGTACGACGCGCTCAAAGGCGCCATTCTGAAGCGTCTCTCTGACTCCGCTGATCGTCAACTGCATCGCATGCTGACGCAAATGGAGCTGGGCGACAAGAAGCCATCCCGACTGTTGCGCGCTCTCGCCGGGGACAAGGTACCGGAGAACGTATTGAGAGTCAAGTGGCTTGACTATTTGCCGCTGACCACGCAGCGACTTCTGCGAGTTTTCAAGCCGACCACCAGCCTCGACGAACTGGCCGCTGCAGCCGACGAGATGATAGACGTCGGCCCCTCGGTGCTGGCAGTCTCTACATCATCAAACCCCCGAACCGCTTTGCCGGGTCGCTCAACGGCATCATCCACGGAAGCCGAGCTCACCGCCATCTGGTCAGCGCTCACGCAGCTCATCTCCGCCGTTCGCGGCCTCACACAACTGCGGGTGCTACCCCCGGAGTTCATCGCCTACACGTCTTCGACCCGCAGCTCAAGGTGAGGTTTCTGGTGGATTCGGGATCTGATGTCTCCATTCTGCCAAGAGCGCTTGCGCCCTCCAGGCTCCTGCTGTACGCCGCCAATGCCTCGACCATTCGCACCTACGGCCAGCGCACGATCACGCTCAACCTCTCCCTTTGACGTGCGTTCGTGTGGACGTTCATCGTTGCTGAGGTTCAAACCGCCATCTTGGGGGCCGATTTCCTGGCCCATCATGGCCTCCTGGTGGATGTCAGGAGCCGCAGACTGGCGGATCCCTTGTGACTGACTTGTCAGTTACCGGTAAGTTCACACCAGTGCTTGTGCATTCAGTCTCGTCGACACGTAGCGTCGACCTGCCGTCAGGAGAGCACGCGATCACTCTCTCACACCTCTTGCGCGAGTTCGCAGATCTCTCGTCACCTTGCGCCACAACGGCGCTACTGGAAGGATCGACCGTGTAACATTTCATCATCACCACCGGCCCGCCTGTCGCTGAACGTCCTCGCCGCCTGGCCGGCGACAGACTCAGCGCTGCTAAGAGGGAGTTCGCTGTACTGCTCGAGCGCGGCATCATGCAGCCATCGTCCAGCCCATGGGCAAGCTCACTGCACCTGGTGCAGAAGCCGTCCGGGGGTTGGCGCGCCACCGGCGACTATCGGCGTCTTAATGCTGCCACTACGCCCGACAGCTACCCTCTACCCATTATCGAAGACCCGCTGCAGGACTGCCACGGCTGCATCGTCTTCTCGAAAATTGACCTGCAGAGGGCGTATTATCAAATCCCGGTCAACCCCGACGACGTTCAGAAGACAGCGGTAACTACTCCGTTTGGATTGTACGAGTTCATCGGCATGCCTATGGGCTTGCGAAACGCCTCCCAGACTTTCCAGAGATTCATGGATGCGTAGCTGCGAGATCTACCTTTTATCCGGTGCTACTTAGATGACCTCCTCGTCGCCTCCAGCTCACACGAGGAGTATCTAGCACACCTGTGACAACTTTTTGCCGTTCTCCGCAAGGCGCGCTTATACATCAACCTGGACAAGTGTCACCTGGGAAAGACCGATGTAGAGTACCTGGGATACTCCATCACGAAGGACGGATATCAACCACCACCACACAAAGTCGAGGCGATCCAGGAATACCCGCAGCCGAAAAATGTCATGGAGCTCCGACGTTTCTTGGGCATACTCAACTATTACCGACGGTGCATTCGAAGAGCAGCACACACACACAAGCACCACTGCATCAAATGATACACGGTGTACCACGGTGTAGCAAGGCCACTCTACATTGGACTCCGGAGAAAAAACGGGCTTTTGTCGACTGCAAGACCGCCCTCGCTGAGGTTGTTCGCCCCGCCTTTTGGCGCACAATGCCCTGCTGGCGTTAGAGACCGACAGCGCTTGAACAAATGGAGGATGGCACGTGGAGACCCATAGGGTTCTTTTCACGTAAACTCTCGGATTCAGAGGGCAAGTACCGCGCGTATGACCGGGAGTTGTTGGCCACCTACGCATCCATCAAGTACTTCCAGCGCATTTTGGAAGGAAGGCAATTCGTCGTAAAAAACAGACGTGCACCCACGTCTTCAAGTGGGTCGATGCGATCCGTCGGCCTCTCGAACCGCCCTACACCGGACCTCACGAGGTCATTCGCCGAATAGACGACAGGACATTCGTTATTCGTTGCAACGGCAGCGACAAAACCGTCTCTACAGACGCACTCAAACCGGCGTACGTCCAGGAGGCAGATCGTGGGCAACAGCACCAGCGAAGCAGCCCATCAACGGGCCCCACCGACCCAGCAACCGCAGCAGCCACAGCAGCCAGCACACTGCCCCCGGCGTCGCCGACCCCGGTGGCACAGCAGTCACAGAAGGTCTCGTTCCCGTCGTCGCTTCCCGACGACGTCACTGGGGAGGGGCTAGATGTGGCGGTCCAGTCGCCGCGTATGCGCCCGCGACACGACAGACGGAAGCAGGAACTGATACCGCGCCCTCTATTTTGAGAGCATCCGGTGCGCGCCAAAATCTTGGCTTCAGCCCTCGCTTCCCGCCAAAATGTAGTGCGAGCGCCCAGCGAAGCGGCCATGTTACCTCACTCTAGGCTCGGCCATCGCGATGAGCACACCTGCGCTCGTGTCTGCTCCCTTCCGTTCGACTTCTAAAGCTTTTGTACGCGCGCGTCCCATGTAAATAAGTTAAGTGCACTTGAATAAAGTTTCGTATATATAAAAGTGGTGTGTTCTCCCTCTCTCCTCTCGTTCCGACATTTCCTCCGCACGCGAGAAGTTGGCGCAGGCTGCCCCGGTGGCTTACGCTAAATAAGTCATATATGTTTATTACTACCACATTCTGAACAAACAGATTTCGAATTTTTCACATTATAGAAACATTCTGAGCAAAAAATATGTTTATTTGAAGGCGTCTTAAGATTTTTGAAAATGTTCAGTCGAATTTAACGTATGTAGCGAGAAAGACGATGTTTTGTCTTATATAATAAAACAATTATAAAACTTATTTAAAACTAGAAAATCTAATTTTCCGTCTGGTTTTTTTCTTACGGCCAATTCAGTGTTGTTGTTTTTTAAAACTACAATTTTTAAAGGGACAATGTGTAAATCAGAAGGGCCTTCTATTCGTTACATGTAGGGTCCGCGATCTTCTCTCTCACGCTAATTGGGGGAAGCGCTTCATTATGCACGAAAAAAAACAAGAACTTTGGAGGTCGAGGTGAGTTGTAGAATCGTTATAAGATTGATCGAAAGGGTTCTGCCAATAACTGTGCGCGAAAAATGGGAGGAGGCTTTAGATTTGCATGAATTGCCTAGTTTAGAAAGATTATACACATTTATTAACGAAACTACATTTCGCCTTTGTACCCTCGAAGCTGATGCTGCGCGCGATAAAGTCGCTTCAAGCAATAATCAACCTGTCGAGAGTTCACGTCCACCCAAATTTAGAAAAAGAAACGACGGAGCTCCCGCTTTAGTTACGAATGTCGATGGTCAGTGCCCGCAATGTAAGGGACTTCATGTTTTTTATACAATGTGTCCCATTTTAATTGCCCACCCCCAAAAATTGGCAGAAGATGCACTCGGAGCAAAAAATGATAAATACAAAAGTTTTTGGGTTCAAAGGGAGCCACCTAATGGTACCAATGACTTTGACCTTGAACACGATTTTCAAGGTTATTTCAAGGTCAAAGTGGTTTTTTTTAATGGGAACCGCTATTTTTGATCCTAGAAATGGAAAGAGCAGAAAATTTTACGTTCAAATATATACTTTCACAGATTTTCTGCTCTGTCTCTTTCTGGGGTCAAAAACAACGGTCAAAAAAAAAACTCTTTGACCTTCAAACAACCTTGAAAATCGCGTTCAAGGTCAAAGTCGTTGGTACTATTAAGTGGCCCCCTTTGAACACTAAAACTTTTGTATTTATCATTTTTTTCTCCGAGTACATCTTTTGCCAATTACTGTGGGTGGACGATTAAAATGGGACACCTTGTAGATGCGAGAACTTCAAGCGTTTGTCGGTGCCAGATCGATGTTGCACGAGTGAACAAACTGTGTTACAATTGCCTTCGGCAACATAAGGGCAAATGCAGGATGGGGTATTGTAGAGCATGCCATAAAAACCACAATACGCTGTTACATTCTGACACAGACTCGGGATCCTCAAAGTCGCTCATAACTCCGACAAACCCAATAGTCTCGAAATTTAATCCGACAGCATGACTACAAACAGAGATTGTTAACGCCTTGACTTAGATACCTCAATCTCAACTTATGAGTCCTGTTGTTCATGCTCAACGAGACGGGCGGTACACGGAAGCGCGGACGTTGCTAGATACGTGCTCCTCTGCAAATTTTATAACCGCTGAGTGTTCGCGGAAGTTGCGTTTACCGATTCAATCGTGCGAGTTAGCCGTTAGCGGTATGAACTACATGTATATAGAGTGTGGAAGTGTGGATCAAATCGCGTTTCACAGGGTATCGGAGACGATTGTACTGTTTAGTAATTTTCGAAATCAAGATTTGCGTGCCGAGCTCAGTTTTCCCACGAGAAATGATAGAAATACCAGCCAACATACCTCTAGCCGATCCACAATTTCACACCCCGCGTGCAGTCGATATGCTTATCTGTTCGGGCGTTACCATAAGCCTTTTGTCGATTGGAGAGATCAAGTTATTACGAGATAAGTCCGATTTATGTATAGATAAAACTCAATTAGGATGGGTAGTCATAGGCGGTATAAATAGCGCTCAAGGAGACTCGGTTTCGTAATTTAGTCGACTTGAACAAACAGCTAACCAGGTTTTGGGAAGTAGAAGAGTGCGCCGGAGAGGTCGCTCGTAGATTAGAGAACATGCGTTGCGAAGAACATTAACGGAAACACACGAAGCGCAATAGTGACGGGCGATATGTGGTCCGATTACCATTCAACGAGGACGGTATAGACTTGGGGAATTCAATAACACAAGCCTTGCGGCGATTCAATTCGCTTCAACGCAGACTTAGTTCGAATTCACAATTGCAGGGTGAGTACGCGACGGTCATGCTAGACTATCTTGATAAAAGACAGAAAAATTTATGGAATTGGTACAGTTTTCAAAAATTTGTTTGGTCGAATGCAGTGCAGTTCTATTATTTGTAGAATTTTTGCAAGGAATAAACCTATTACATTAAATGAAAGCATAAGGCTAACTATAAGCATAGTACTTTCACCTAGAGTTAACGGAGCTCTTTGATAAAGTGGATAGTTTGCGTCGTTGGTGACAATATTATCAAATTCCTTATTTTCTTCATCGCAATTTTCATCCATAGATTCTTCTTGAGTTTCTGAACAATATGATTCAGAGCTTTCCGAGTTTTCATCGTTTTCAGAGCTTTCCGAACTTTCATCGAGCGAATCAGATTCATTCTGATAATCAATAAATTTCTCTATCATAATCGTTCTCTTCCAATGGTGTGTTTACTAAAATAAACATTTTACTTAGTATAAATAATTCAAAAATGTTTGACTACGTTTTTATATATTGTTTGTGCGTTTATAGTGATTTTAAATATTCAAATTTCTATTACAATCAATATAATTCATTACAATCACATATAATAAGTATAAAATTAAATGTCTTTTGTAACTACCAACGCGTACAGCAGTAACAGAATTATCTAAAAGCTTCAAATTGGAAATACAGATGGTTTCAATCATATACTAAAGATTTTCTTATGCTAAGTTAATCTAGACAATACTTGGCAAGGTTGTCGAAGCACTCGGACCATTTTCAAATTCATCCGTACTATCATCACTAGATTTGTACTCTTATAATATTTTTCTTATTCGATGGTGCTGCGGTTTTCCATATGATACAAAAGATCGCTTAAACATTTCTTCAGCTAAACCTAGAAAAGCTTACTAATAGTTTCAAATGTCAAACGTTTATTTTTTAAAGGAAGCGTACTTCATGGTAGACGTGAAAATATCTGTATATATATGCAACACATGCAAGGTCAACTTGGATCGTCTATTATTTTATTATAAAATAACATAACCAAAACGGTGAAAACACTAAACTAAAAATGAAGGCGTTAGTTTTATGGCTGAAAAGTAAAGAAATTAGCGTTGTTAACCTCATAATTGAATGTTATGTGCGTGTTTCACTAATTTTATTGTCTTATAGATGACGAAGAATGGTTGAATTCATTGCCGGTATCCATTGACGGAGAAATCTGGAGTTGCCATCAAAAACTCTAGAACATCTGCTAGCAAAAAAAGAAATAATTGAAAAAAATGCAACTAACAGAAAATTATTTCAACGAAGTGACGATGCGATAACATGGAAACGCAGAATTTGTTCAGAAAGGAATTCGTCCTATTCAGAATTACATGAAACTTCTGATAAAGATTCCATTCAAAATGACGAAGAGGAAGTCTCAAAGATACAAAAGGAGAATGAACATAACTGTGAAGATGAAGTCAGAAGAGATGAGGAGTAGCTAAATTTAAGAAAAGGTTTAAATTTCAGTAATGTTATGAAACGTTTTTTGTTTCTTTCTTGCTTTCGGTACATTCGCGCAGCGTATATGTATAGAAACAGCCGAAGCAGCTGAAGAGCTCGTGTGACTTAGCCACTGAAACCGAGCGGTTGATCGCCTGACGCTCCTACAACAGTTCGTAGCGTAACAACAGCAACAATTTTCACTCGCTCTCATGTTCTCCCTCTCTTACAAGCTCTTTAGTCCTCTCCGGCTCTTGTTCGCTCTTGTTTTCTCTCTCTCTCTCTCTTGCACACTCACGCTTTCCTATACTATTTACACGATACTTATCTATTATTACAAAACTTTATTGAATTTGAATTGTTTTCCAGAATTATCTTTTGAAGAAAAAGTTTTGGCAATATTAATAAAAGCAACAAACAAAGTAAAAGCACTAATTGAAGAGAGATTTGATTATTTTCATTATTTTCTTGTGCCAGCCACAATCAAGTAATTTTTTTATTATTAAAATTTTTATAGATTTATTTAGCCCCTGGTATCGTAATGAATGGAAATCTTTTACATGATATCAAAAGTATTTCCAGAAAGGATCTAAAAATAATGAACCGAAAAATGTTATCCCATATTATTGGGGATAACAAATTATCCGAAATGTCAGCGATGTCGGTACTTGAAAACTTATTACATCAGGTTGAAAGTAAATATACACAATTATTTTTTATGAAATGATAAGTTTTTAAATTACAATTACATATTATTGTACAAAACCAATTACTACTCCTATTTGAGAGATAAACGGAAGAAGACACAGGAAAAACTGGAAGACAGCCAAAAACGGAAAAATGCAAGTCAAAATAATAACGATGGAATCAAAATTAAAAAATAGAAACTATAACACAAAAATGTAACATTATTAAAAAGCAAAATTTGGAGAAAGAAACACTTATCAATTAAACGAAGGCCTTGACGGAAAGGAAAAAGAAGAACAAAGAAATCATGACCTCGACGCAAGCAAGACTGAAGAACAGAAAAATGATGATTTTAATGAAAGACAGAAAAACGAATAAAAAAAACGATGACTTTGAAGAGGGCTTTCTTTTAAAAAAAATTGAACAGGAGAATGAAGAGCTCGGTAAGAATGATAATTATCCGAAAAATGAAGACGAAAATGGAATGGAAAAAAATGAAAAGGAAAATCATAAACATCAGTATAAAAAGACCCATTCCAAACACAAAACACATAGAAAACACCAAAAACACAAGCGATCACAAAGAAGTTCAAGCATCGATTAATAAAAATTCATTAAATTATTCTGTTGTTCTTACCATTATGTTATCATTTAAATACAGTTTATTATAAAATTTATTGTTAATGATAATTTACTTGATACGTTTTTACTATTATCTTACGATTTCAATAGTTTTAAATACAAAATTTTAACCTTGCAAAATTTTGTTATTGTTAAAAATAATTTATTGAATACGCAATAGTATTGAAAAGACCTTGAAAGATCATAATACATATTTAATATTAATAAATTTCAAGATCTTAACCCTATCTTGAAAGATCTTGGATAAAAAATTCTTTTTTCGTGACAGATTTTAAAAAGATCTTTAAAAGATCTTGAATAATCCCAAAAAAAGATCTTAAAAAGGTCTCAGAAATATCTTACTAATATAAACGTCGTGAAACGTCTCAATTTGTCTCAAAAGGTTCTCTTTTTAAGATATGTCCAATTCAGATCTTTTTAAGATGCTTCTTTTTTTACGCGGGGTGTAATCATTTGCGGATTTATCATACAAATTTGGGTTGATCATGTAAGTATTGATAATAATATTAATTACCATTCCTTGTAATTGATATTATTATCTTATCTTATTACATTCCTTGTACTTGCTGTTCATTCACATTAATATTGTAAATTTAACTTTTCTTAAAGTTTGTTATATTCATAATTTTTCTCTTCTTTTCTTCTCTTTTTATTTTCAAAAATTATAATCACACCTTAACATCATTTTTGTTCGATAAAAAGAAATGTTTTACAAAATTAAGTAAAATACTTTATACTAATAATTTTTTATTAAACTATATTTAGATCTAAGTATTTAAGTATTATGTCAAAACTGTAACTACAAACATAAGTACACAGGTCTAATGCGACTGTCTCAGTTAATAACGTCCTTGTGAGTGACTTGTTATTCAAACCATAAAGACTATATTTGTTTATACTTGTTTCAGTTGTTCCAAGTATAAGTTGAATTTCTATAAAAAATGAATGCAAGTAAAAAAGTAATATTACAAAAACTCATTGAATCCGATGATTTTCGATATATTTACGACGACAAATATCTTATTCATAAAAAAACAAACAAGATTGATATGTTTTTAGTTGTGTTAAAAAAGAGTTGAAAAACACGTACAATGTTGATAGTACAGGTTAGAATAGAAAATTTTCAAAGCGCTAATATATTAATAATTATTGATGAATTTTTTGACTAATATTTTTTAAATTTTTTTAGAAAAAGAATTGAAGAAAGTATGGTCTAAATTAAGAGAAAGATTTATCAAAATCAATCTCAACAAGGCTCGCTATCAAAAAATTACAGAAGCACAGCAAAAATTGTATGATGTACTCATTTTTTAAAATGATTTTATTTCACATAAGGAATGTGATGTATATAAAACAATCAATAAAAATGAAATCATGCAAACAATTTATGATGAATTTATGAATAACACACATGAAATTGTAGAAGAAGATGTTAGTTCTAACTTAGTTGATTCATCTTTTCATATAGAAGATTTTCCTGATGCTGAAAGTATATTTAATTTACATGAAAATCAGTACGCATCAATAGAAATTCTGGATGGGTATGAAGATATTGTTTATTATAATTTGCAGAAGGAAAATAAGAAAATTAGAAACTGTATTGCCACTGACTAGGAGAGGTCACGGCCTCCGGATCACGGATTTTGCTCAAACTTTGAGGTATGTTTTTAGATGCTAAAATATGAA
>JAWWEQ010048720.1:0-15242 GCA_035583055.1 Torymus tubicola | reverse complement strand
TCTAAATATTTTTTTAAAAATCCAAAAAAATTCATACTGACGTTTCAAGTAAAAAGACACCTTACTGCGGTCTAGCGATTGAAAAGAAAAAAATTTTTTTTTAGTGGGACACCCTAGTAGGCTTATCTGTACAAATGTCTCAAAAGAGCCATTTTCGAAAAAATCGAGTTTTTACGAATTTTTAAACTGCTACCACGAAAATCTGTCAACTTCAAATTGGCTGAAATTTTACCTGAATGTAGTTCTATGAATGTGCAATAACCTCCATGTAAAAGTGGTGTGCTTTTTAGCCTTGAAATACCCTTTCGAAGCTCTGAAAAATCGTCCATTTTCGCTATTTTCACTTCTTTGTCAGCTAACGTACGTTATTCTTCTGCCTTGTACCAGTCAACTGAGGGTTCGAACACAGTTTCATATATACAATATAATGAAAGTAGATATCAAAACCTTCAAAATGAGCCATTATCGAAGTCTCTAGGTGCTATGGAACCGGAGTTCTGAGTTTTTAAAGATTTTTTTATTTTCTTAGTATTAAATCTGTGAACGCTGATTTTACGCGATTTTGCATGTCTTACGTAACAACGCTATTACTTCGATCCTAAAGTACCTGGGAACCTCTTTCAAAAACCAAAATGAAGCTCTTGCGTTTCTACTTTAATGATCAATTATGATTTTTGCTCTCGGTTCCGTTTTTATGGTGTTTATTGTGCAATAAGTAAAAAATTGCAATTACACGTTTTTGCACATTTTCGATAACTTGCTATTAGCGCTAATTTTTTTAAGAGAAGTTTTTTCGACGATTTGGAGCTGAGAAGAGTATTTCAAGGTCTCATAATCGAAAAAGTATGGGTTTAAAAATGTTTTACTCTAACATTTACTATAAATTTTGATATATATTACATGTTGTAATATCACAATTTTATTCAGATGCAGTAAGTGATTAGAAGTGTTTCAACATTCAATGAAATTATACATACTTTCTTTGAGAGATTTTAAATGTGATAAAACATTATATTATATTAGTTAAAAATGATTCGAGAAAATTTTTTAGAATTTATTATGATTAAAACTGAAAGTAAGGGTACCCCCCGTTAAGTAAGTCGAAATTCCCCCCTTCGAGGGTCGGTAAACTAAGTTTACTAATCCTTTCTACATGTAAAAAGGAGAAGTTTGCCGCAAACCCGGTCTTCCTAGACCCCTGAGCCTGTATAAGTAAAAAAAAACGGCTTTTTCGTAAATATTTTTTTTCTCCGTGTGTATCGGCTTTCGGGATCCGAAAAAATTCAAACCTATACTTCATAAAAAGACAAACATATCTGAATTTTTTCAAATGATAATATTGAGACTATCCTCCTTAAAAAAATTTGGGAAATATTCAACCTACATTAGCTCCGCTTTATTAGGGATCTGCAGTAAATTTTTTTTTAAATAATGTGTTTTTTCACGAAGAACAAGATGGTGTGATTCAAAATCCTGATATCGAGCGGGGTCTCTGCTAAAAATTAAAAAAACCGTGTTTTTTCATGTTTTTTGGCCGTAACTCTTTGTAAAAAAATCCCTACAGTAAAATTGATCAGCCCATTGGAACTCCCACATTAATGCGGCGTCATCGTTAAAAGATTCGACAAATAAAATAATTCAAGAAAAATCGGCACTGGGATTCACTGCATGAACGGAATTTTCGCCGAAAAGTAAATGAACTAAGGAAAATCTATTAGATCAATTTTTGTATGGCAATGTAATAATTATTAGTAGAGACACGCGAATATACATATGCATATGTAATATGAGGCAAGAAATCGCTCAAACAGAATTTATATCAAATCATTTCCATTAATTTTTCCAATTTTTTTTTCGTTTTTGGCCGTTTTTGGCCATAAGTCTTTGTAGATGACTCCTACAGTAAAACTGATACCCCGATTGAATTATACAGAGCAAAAATACATGAAAATATGTGTGATAACTTCTATATCAATGTGGGCCAATCATTAAGAAATTGGACAAATGAGATGATTCATATGCGCATGTGATTTGAGGCTATATATCGATCAAACAGGATTTATATTAACTCTGTTCCAATTTGTTTTCATAACTAAATTACAAAACAAAATATTAAAAAACAAAATTTTCAGTCTCGTCTTCTAGACCAGCATATCTAGTCAGCAGTACACTCTCAATCTGGATTCAAAAGAATAAAATCTTCAACACTACCCGTCGGGAGTTGAGAACACCGGAGCCTCACCTAGAATCTGGGAAACAGTTTAATTAAAGGACCAATACCCTCCTCAGGGAACCACCTCCCTAATATTGATAAGTATCTCTCCTATATCTACTATACACTTATGCTCACACTAAAATTAACAAAGGATTAAGTGCAAATAATAGTTTTGTTGATAGGGAGCCGACACCTGCCAGTTACACTTAGATAGTTTTAAATCATATTTAATTTTAGTTTTCCTCCTTTGAGGTGGGACTTTCTCTCTAGGGTCTATTACTATCTAATAGCTTGTCACTACCAAACTATTGAGTTCATAATTCCCTACCAAAGCCAGTAAAGTTTGTATCTCCTTCGAATTTTTGGGAGAAAAACCTAAATTAAAATTAAAAACTTAATCCAACAGATTTCAATTCAAATCATCATATACACTCCATTACAATCATATTTCATAATTAGCTTACTCATGTCACCACACCATATAACACCAAGTCTTAAGTAAACATTACCAGGAGCCCTTATTATTGTTTGTATCTTCACCTTGCTACCTCTCACAATATTTGCACTGCTTCAATTAAATATTAATCAGACTCTACTATTTACCACACCTTTTGATATACCATCTAACACCTAATCACCTTTACCTTTACATAGTTTAACATATTCATATTGTTTTAGGCCTATCGTCTCTGCTCCAGCTTCTGAACCTCATCAGCTCTTCACATAGCCTTGTCTTGGATATAGACTCCAAGCAACCTTCAAATCAATTTAAACCAAATTAAAGAAATTAAAATAAGCATTTTTTAAATAAATTATTTCACCCTCGTATTAAATTCTTTCATCTAGTCAACAACTTTCTAGTCAATTTTATTTTATTTTATTTTAATTTTAAGTTTTATATACCTTTATTCACTGTCAGCTTTTCAAGTTTTAATCTCAGTTGAATCTTAAATCCTAATTTTCACTTTTACTAGTATTTATTTATTACCTATTAGTTGAAATTTTCTTGTTTTATCTTTATTTTTAGTTTACTTTTCTGTTACTCATGTTTTTCTTTTTACTTGTCTTAGTTTAAGTTCTCTTTTTAAGTCTACTTTAATTTTAGTAGAATAATTAACTATTACTGTGATTTAGTCTTTAAGTTGTACTTTTGTTATTTTGTTTTCTAGGTTTTAAAGTTTTATTTTTTCTTTTTTCCTTCAATGTAAGCTATTGCTATTTTACTTACCTTTCTATATTTCCCATTTCGTATTTTTCCCTGTAGTCCTTTATTTTACTCTTCCCTTTTTTATCTTTTTAAATTTACTGTTACTGTTATTTACCCCCTAAGTTTTTTTCTTTCCATTTTTACGTTATTAACATGTTTTGAAGTCCACTTTCACCTTTTATCTTTATTTAATCTAAGGTAAATGTATCACCTAGAAACACTTCGTCAAAAGTAGACCCTCGCTAGGAACACTTATATTATTTAAATATAAAAAGAAATGCTTTACACTTTTAACATAAAAGAAAAATGTTATTAGTTTTAATAGTTATTTATTTATGTATAAGTAAAATTGCAAACATTTCTCTGTTTCATACTAGAAGAAAAAAATTATTTTATTGAGAGTGCTCATAGAAAATTAAAAACACGCTTCTATTTCGGTTATACCACATCATCGCTACTCCACCTTCAGTACAATAATTTAAATGAAAGTTGGAGTACTGTAGATTCTACTTCTGTACGATTATTTGAATTTTCAATTTTTTTTGTATTAATTAAACAGATATTCCAAGTGACGTACATCAATTTTTTTAATGTCCCGCGTAATAGTCCAGAATTCCCATTTCAAATGACGGTCGCGACGTTTCATGTTTGCCTCTTTCTTGAAACACGTGTAAATACGACTGCTCCAATTAATGACTTTGACGGAATTTCAAGAAAAGTACGTGTTGAAAAACATTTCACGCATGGAAATTGATATATAATAATTAAATCTAGGTTTTATTGTATATTAGAATATAGTAAGTATATATAATATTATAACTTTTTAGCAAAAAGCCAAAACTTAACCTATAAAATAAAGTGTGCATAATCGTTCTTGTTTAATTGGTGTTCAAAATTTTTGTTACAGTTAACAAATTCTATTATGGCATAAAAATTAAGAAAAAGAAAACTAAATCAGCAGAGAAAAGTCGTTCTTGCGTGAAAAGGGTCAAAGATAAACAAAAAGTGATAAATGAAAAACTAGAAAAAGTGTTGTGAATACAAGAAATATTAAAACTAAAACCAAATTAAAAAAGCGTAATTATACTATAGTAGATATAAGAAAATCTATGAAAGCTGTGGAAAATGGTGTATCGTTGAGAGAGGCAGCCAAGAGTAATCAAGTACCAGCGACGACTGTATACAGAGCATTGAAAAATCCTATTTATTTGGAGAAGTTATAATGGCACCAACAGTTTTGTCAGCTGACGAAAAGGAAGAAATAGTTAATTGGATATTATTTAGCAGAAAAAGGATACCCTTCAACAAAAACAGAATCGTTTGACAGCGTTCAAAATTACATTTTAAAACTAGGAAAAAAGACAATTTTCACTAATAATAGACCAGGACGACACTGGTATAAGGCTTTTACTAAACGATATCCTATAATAGCTACTAGAACAGCACAACATTTGACTCTTAATAGAGCTTCTGTTACAGAAGAAGATTCAAGGGAGTGGTTTGATGGCGTAAAGGTGTCGCTGGAGAATAAAAATTTGATGGAAATTGATGCTTCTCGAGTTTTCAACTGCGAGGAAACAAGTATACAATTGTTGCGAAAGTCAAAAAAAGTATTAACAAGAAAAGGAGTCTCTACTGTATATAAAATTGTAGATGCAAATGAAAAGGAGAGCTTAACAATCTTATTTATGTATGCTGCTAATGGGACACGAGCACCTCCTATGATAATGTATAAATATAAAGAACAAGTACCACCAAAAGTTCTAAAAGATTTTCCAAGTGATTTTAGTATTGGCATTTCTGACAACGGATGGATGACATCAGAAACATTTTTTGAGTATATCGCAAATGTATTCTACCCTTGGCTCATGAAGAATAATATTAAATTTCCAGTGGTTTTATACTTAGATGGTCACTCGTCTCATTATAATATCCCATTAGTGTCATTTTTTAAGGAAAAACAAATAGAGATAGTTCTACTGTTTTCAAACGCCACATACATAATTCAGCCACTCGACATATCTTTTTTTCATCCATTTAAAGAAGTCTGGAGAAAAACAGCTCCATCTTGGAAGGCTGAACAGAATATTAAGAAATTCAAACATGAACATTTTGCAGTTGTATTAAAAAAAACCTTAAGTTCATTCATAAAAGAAAAGAAGTGCATACAAAATCATTTTAAAGCAAGTGGCTTGATGTCATTCAAGCCTGATGCAGTTGAGTTTAATGTGTTACAAAAGAAAAAGAAAAAAAACATGAAAATAGTACTTACACGTACAACTCAAGGACTAGAGAGTGAGATTCCAGTTGTCGATGTGGCTGCTAATGATTTGACGGATAATAAAAGAAAAATTTTACAAGTATTTGAAGAAAGCCTTCCTTATTTTTTGTTGGAACAATTCAATGATACAGAAACTGATGGAGTATGGTTGGGAGATGTTGAAAACAAAGGGCTCTTTGATCACTGGCTCCGGATGAAAAAATCAGCTTATGGTAGATCAATTATTTAATTGATATCATTTTAATACTTATTTATAATTAATAAATTTTTGTATTGAAATTTTTTTAGAAATTAGCTAATCCGAAATCATGTATTTATAAATTTTTATGAACTGTTTAATGTAATTATTGTTATTTATAGAATAACTAGAATAGAAAAATTCAATCACAAAGTTATAGTATTATGTAAAGAGTTTGTAAATGAAAGTTTTGAGATTATTGAATGCCAGAATGATAGTGCGTTGAATGTATGTGATGACATACTTTTAAAATTAGCAAGTAATGTAGAAGAAAGTATTATTATAACCTTTCTAGATGAGTGTACGGTAAATGATAAGTCTGTTTAAAAAAATTATCCGAATGAAGATATGCCTGGAATACCTACATCTTTAGAAAATAGTAATATTAATAATAGTACAGCAGAAAATTTGGAAGTTACAAACATAAATGATGTAGTAGCATTACAACAAAATGAACAAAGCGATTTTTCTAAGTCTACAGAACTTGCCAAAAATAAACAAGATAATCTGAATGTATCTGATAAAAATACAAGTTCTGAAATTGATAAGGAAAATATCCCGGATAACAATTCTACTCCAACAGCTTTCACTGAATCATTTATAATGCCAATAGAGTATTTATCGAAGAAAAAGAAAGCTAGTTTAGAAGCAACTGGTAAACCTAAAACACCAGTTTCTGGGACTATGGATTTATGATTGGACAATCAAATGAAAAAAGTTCAACAGCAAAAAATAAAAGAAGAAAAAGCTGCCAAGAAAAATCTTCTCCAAGAGAGGAAAAAGAAGATAGCCGAACAAAAGAAATTATTAAATCAAGAAATGATTGAGATTCAGAAGGAAATTAAGAAAGAAAAATAGTTTATTTTCTGCTGTAATAATATTTAATTAATATAATTTATTTTTATTTAAGATTGTAGTGCTAATAGAGATGCTCGAATAAAAATCAATATAAACTATAATTAACTCTTCATTTGAAACTTATTTTTCACTAATCTAAAAAGTTAATTGATTTTTCATTAATTTGTTATGAATTTTTTTAAATGAATTTATTTTTAAAAATTATATTTCCACTTTTTTTTCAAATATTATGTATTTTTTATTTATAAAGTATATTTAGGTATAAAGTAACTTAGTTATGATCCTAAATTTATGGTTGTTGTAACATGGCAAAATGCCATGATACAAGAAAAAGCGATAGCTGACAATACAATCAGACTTATAGTAAAATAAGAAAACCTATATTAAGCGATGCTTTCTTAGGAGGCCTGAACAGTACACAAAAGGTGTACTCACAATGTACAGGACCCCTGAAGCGAAGCTCGCTGTCCTGGAGAGACTGTTTACTAGCCAGTCCCTCATAGATAAATAATTACTCGCACTAAGCACACACACTTTATCTATAATTCCCGTCCCTAGCCCTAAAACCTAACCCCCCACATGCTAAGCACTATCACTTCCTGGAGATGAGGCATCCGAAGCAGTCTGAAACAGCTAGAAGACCAACCAGCAGGAGCATCACTACACCCTGGCTGCGACGAAGGCTGTAGATGAAGATGTTGCAGAGCCACCAGCTCCATCCTGAAGACAGCCTCTACGCCATCCATCAGATGCAGTGGCAAACAATTCAAGAGGGCACAAGAACTGCCTGCTTACCTCAGCTCCGTAGGTGCACCACACAAAAGTGCACATCTGAAAAGCATTAGTGAGTCAATCTGCTTAGCAAAATAAATACCTGGAGAGTAAAGAACCATGGAGAAGCCTGAAAGAGTATAGATCTTGACTTGCCCCTACGTCCATGCTGCATCTGAAAACCCAAGAAAGAAACCAATCAGGACGATGGCTACAGAGGTTAGGAACGCGTGTGGACTCACCGAATGTACGCCACCCGTCCGATTGATCCGATTAATAGCAGATCCAACAAGCCGTCGCAGAACCTACTCGAGGAGCAGCCCGTCCATGAACACCCTGATGCCTCACTTCAGCAGCAATTGAGATGACAACAGCAGCAGCCGGCCTCGGCTAACACAAAGTCGCGACTACGGCAGTCGCGACATGATCGTACTCGCTCGACCGTGCTCGGGCTCGGCACGGAAGAGCTAAGGTGCGACGCAATCACGGAGAGTGAAAAGCACACATTCTCCTGTGGACCTGCGCTCTCTCTGCACCGGACGAAAAAGCTCTGTGACACACTGCCGTCATCACCGACCACCATCGAGAGCCAAGCGGCCACCATCGAGAGCCGATCCACCGTAACATCTCCAACGCCTTATAATTGTAAGTGGTGAACTTCGTAGCGACCCCTCTGTTTCCCTTCCCCCTCTTGTCAAGTGTGTGTGCGCGGTCGTGCAGAAGTATATCGCCTCGTACTAGATTCGAGTTTGCGCGTACAAAGTCCTTCAAAACACGAGAGTCGCGTCGGGGCGACTCCTCACGTTGACGACCCGCGATCACTCCCTGTGCGTAGTCTTATGCAACGTACCGCGCGAGCGGCTGGCGCCCGTGTATGATCGAAATAAATAATTAAGTGTTGCACAACTATAAAAAATTGAATTAACTTTTGTTATTTATTTAACACCCCCCCCTTTGTACAATTACTAGCCCGCAATCCGACCGCGGGTTACATTGTATATAAACTAAGCATTTTTTTACTATGTCAAGAAGTGTTTCAAGTGACGGACATCGTGTGTTTCAAATGAGGAACATCACGTGAAAACGGTGTTTCTAAGCCATACAAATCAACTCGTGGGTTTTTTTGTTTATATTATTTTTAATTTATAATAAATAGGCACGATCGAGATTGATAATTTATTCTAAGAAGTTAGTAAATCGAATTGTGCATTAATTTTGCAAATTATAACCTTTAATTATTTAATTCTCTACAATATTTCAATAAAAGAAATAAAAACAAGTGCAAACACACAAAATAAAAATTTTGTCCTTGAAAATCTCCAGAGCCCATGCGACCTTCATCGCGAGACAGAGACACAAAAAGCTCGGTACTGTTCTTAACAACAATATTCATGAAAACACGAGTTTTTCTAATATTTGACCTTGAAATGACCTCCTAAGGGTCATAAAAAAAATTTTGAAATACCGTTTCGGATGTAATACTTCCCCCTGTTTCCGAAACCTGTGTAAAAAATAGGGGCTCCCATTAAAAAAAAACACTTTGACCTTCAAATGACCTTGAAAATGGATTTCAAGGTCAAATTCAAGGTCTCCATTATGTAACCCCCTTTGTTATGAACAACTTTTATCTGAACCATTTTTCTGTTTCACCTGGATTGGATTTTGGACCCTGTGCATTGGATCAACAACCAAGAAGTCATAAGGGAATAGAGCATTAAGTGGGCTACTACTCTGCAGTTGGCCTGCACTAATGCTGTCCCGCGGGTAACGGACGGATATGTAAACAAGACAATTTCCATCATTTCTGAGAGTAGAGTGTGTGCGTGCGTTCGTGTGTGTGCGCGTAGTATAACTGTACTATTTACTACTGATAATATAAATGAATATCTTCTTAGATATCAAACATTTTTTTAAATATTTTTTTATTTTCAATAATTGTTTATCAATACCTTTCGAATACAATGGATTTGGCGGAAGAACAAAAATTAGTTGTGAAAGGACTTGGATCATATTCTGGTTATGATTCTATGTTCAATGATGAACATATTTTAGAATTTAATAATAAACTTAAAAATTGTATTCTGCTATTCCAATTAATTGTGAACTAGAATGATAGGCGCGCTTCGCCTAGTACTTTATGAACCGTCATTCCTTTAGGTAATAACGTTGCAGCGATTCCAGTTAAAAGCCATACAACCAAAATTTTTGTTTTGACTTTTTAATAAATTATATAATGTTGTACATACAAACGTTTTCCCAGATCCACCAGGGCCATCGATATAAAAACACCGAGAGGTGTTATAATCAATACCATTTGATACTCTTAAAATCTTATCAACGATTTCTTTTTGATGCCTGTTTATCATGATATACTGTCTATTTTACATATCTGCGAAGTTATCATGCAATTCATTACTATCCTCAATCTGGTTATTCACTACTAATTGAGGCATCGATGGAAAGTTCGCAATATCATTGCCTTCAGCTATCAATGTTTCACGAATATTGGAAGAAGCTAAAGTGTAAGCTCTGGTATGAGCTCCATATAATCTTAGGAAGTCTTCTGATGAAGCATCTTTAAAATTTTCCCAAAGTAGGTCTAGATGCATAGGTTGACAATGAATCAAAATACGTACAAATAACAGACGTATACTACCTGGCATCATTCAACTTACAACTTCCTGCATAGCTCGACTCCATTCCTCATTATCATCTATAAGACTTAACGCTAAGCAAGTTTCCGAAAACGTCATATACTAAACACCGTTTTTATTTTTTAATTCATCAAAACTTTTTGTGCCTCTACAATTTAATAAAAGTAATCTTAATCGAAATAACTCTACCTGACTTGGACTGACGGAATACATACGTCCGATACAAGTTTAATGAGATTTCCGTTTTGACCATCTAAAAACTTTCTGATCATTATCAATATGTTGTTTAAAAACATAATGAGCTGGAATTTCAGCATAAGTGTACTGTCTAGCTGAAATATCTTGATTATTCAAATCAAAATAAGCTAATAATGTACTGCTTCGATTTAATGCACTGCAACACTATCATCAATATCATTAATTATAATTGACTGATGTTGAGGCAAATGAACATGCTTCAACTGGGCTAACATATCGCGTTTCTATAAAACTACGAACTTCATCGTGATTAATTATCCTCTCATTATTTGACTTCAACTACGATATTAGCTGCATCGCAACCTTTATAAACATATTTATACAAATATTTCACGGACTCTACGCTGGACACTACTTCAACGTTTATATGACAATTGAATATGCGTAATAATCCAGGACAATATGGTACTACAAATCAACAATTGTCTACAGTTTGATTAAGACGCATAATTATTTCGCATCATTTCTTCGTTTATAATACAGATATCCATCAGGCGACATTATAGTTTCTTCTCGAAATTCTCTTGGGTAATGTTTCGAATATTGACCGTCAACGATACATCTGTTATCACATGGACCATGTATCGTATTATTGACCACAGTGTTATACAATATTGGATCTGTCTCAGAATCAGGAATTTCAGCAGAAATGTATTTATCGATATCATTCATGGTAGATAATTTATAACCATTTTTTAAAGTAACTAAAATGTGTGCATAAGGTAAATCTCGTTTCTGAAATTCTACAACATGTACGTGAGCTGATACTTCGCCAAAATATTTCTTTTTTGTTATTAGCGAAATTAAATATTCTTTTTTTAAATGGAAAACACGAACACAAATGTCAGGATGATCTGAAGCTTGTTGATCCGGTAATAAATTATCTTTAATCTCACGCCAGATAGGATTACACGTCATGGTTATAAACAGATCAGGTTTGTCTTTCATACGAACAATTATAGCCATTGCATCTTGATAATTTTGCATCATATATCTAGGAGAACCAACAAAAGTTGATGGCAATATAACTATTTTACCTACTTGACAATTCATATCATTTGCAGTATTATTTAAATGATCAACTACGTGCAATTGCTTTTGATTGCGCCGAATATATTCAATACGATCCCTCTCGATTTTAACGTAACTATCAACAATCCAGTGTTGAAATAATCTGCTACCTAACAAAAATGCATTGAATATATCAGATCTTATGCCTATTCTATATTTAACATAAGATCCCCTAGTTACTCGACGATTACTTGTTGCAGGGGTGTCGCTCGGGCTCGAGGGAACAGCGCGGGAAGGACCGGCGGAGTGCTGGTTGTGCGCTTGCCTTGCATCAAGTAAGGCTCGGAGCGCGAGGAGGCGCTACGGAGCGAAGGATGAGCCCTCAGTTCGCTGCTTCTTTTATAAGAGCGAGCGAAGGCTCGGAAGAGCGATCGGCGGAGTGCTCTCAACGCCGATCGTTAGCCGAGGGCGAGCTGACCTAGCTCGCAGAGCGCTGACTGAAGAACGGAGCGATCGGCGGAGTAGTATCAACGCCGATCGTACGAGGGCGAGCTAGCTTAGCTCACAGAGCGCAGGCCGGGAAGCGGAGTGATCGGCGGAGTAATCTCGACGCCAATCGTTTGGAGGTGAGCTGACCTAGCTCGCAGAGGCGGCGTTGTTCTCACATAGTTCTCCTTTGCGAGCGCTCAGAGGTTGAGAGCGCTGGGTTGACGTCTGCTGAGAACGATGGGCTGAGGAGGCCCGCAGAGGCGCTGTCCCACGTTTCCGGTCGCTGGAACTGTTATCCACCCCGCTGAGGCTTCTACGTTGCGTGGAGAACGGGCACAGCTCGAACCCCTCTACGTCGACTCTTTGGCGGCAGAGCCTAGGCGGGAGAAAGCCCACCTGGCTTAGCTCCAGAGGAGCTAAAGGGGTCCACCTCGAAGGGAGGTCCCGCTCGATTAAAGGAGGAAAGAAGAGGTTTGATTGTAGCGCTTAACCGAGTCTTTGTAAGGCGTCACCCAGCCAGTTAGAGTCGCTGTAATAACTCGAGGGTTGCTCGAGATCGCAGGGGCAGTGGGAACGACAATGAGGAAAGGAAAGGGTCGAGCAGACCCACTAAAAACGAGGCAAGGGTAGGAGACCTTGTACCTCGTGGGTTTATCAATTAAATTACAACAAAAGTTTAATTGATAGATAAAAGGTGGACTTTATTAACTCCTAAATCTTAGCCTAATAGCCATTGGCAGAAATTTAAAAAAATGTGATAATCTTAAATTTATAAAAATTTTAACTCTGACGATTAATAAAATAGATAAATCTAATGACAACAATGTAAATAGTATTGCTTATCATGTGATTCGATCAATTCAACAAAAGTTTAATCAGGTTGTTCCTTTGACTAAATTTAAAGTAATAAATAAATGGAAAAGTAAAGAATGGTTTGATGACGAAATAAAAGCTCTAAAATATAAGAAAAATAAAATTTATAAAATTGCCAAAGAAACTACAGATGAATCCAATTGGAATGAATTAAAAAAAAATAGAAATAAGTTAACTAAGTTAATTAAACAAAAGAAAAGAGAATATAATGATACGACTATTGATAAAAATAAAAGAAATGGTAAAAAGTTGTGGAAACACTTAAAACAATTTATGAGTAAAAAGTCTAAAAGTAGTATTACTAAAGTAAAGTTTGACGATAAAATCTGTCTTAAAGATGAAGATATTGCTGATAATTTTAATAAATTTTTTATTGACAGTATAAATGACATTAACGATGCAATATTGAATTCTAGTCAAAATAATAACAATAATAACTGTGATAATTTAACAAATAATGCTATTAATAATAAGGATAATGAAGGCTGGTTTAATTTTAATAAAGTAACTTCCAAAGAAATATTTGATATTGTAAATAAATTAGAAAATAAAGCTTTTACAGAAGACGGAATAAATGCGGAAATAATTAAAAAAGCGTGGGCTTATATTGACGATCAATTTGTTAATTTAGTAAATGTTTCATTACAAACAGGTGAATTTCTAGCCGAATGGAAAAATTCACTAATAACACCAATTAAAAAGTAATAAATACATTAAAAGCGAGCGAATTCAGACCCATAAATGTTCTTCTGACCTTTGAGAATATATTAGAGACTGTAGTTTATAAATAATTAATTAAATTTTTAAATAATAACAATATCCTTGTGCCAGAGCAATCTGGCTTTCGGGAAAGTCATTCTTGCGAGACCGCCTTGTAAAATGTCTTGAACGAATGGAAAAATAACTGTCATACAAAACTAAAGACTGACGTGGCATTTCTAGATTTCAAATGTGCGTTCAAGACAATAGACAGAAATATTTTAATTTATAAGTTAAACAAATGCGGAATTAAAAATAATGTATTAAAATGGTTTAAAAGCTACTTGACTGACAGAACTCAACAAGTGAAATTTAACAATGTGACCTCTTCTAAAAGAAAAACTAAATATGGTGTACCACAAGGCTCAATATTGGGTCCAATACTTTTTTTAATTTATATTAACGACTTAAAGAAAATATTAAAATATTGTAAGTGTAAGATGTTTGTTGACGATACGATAATGTATTAAAGTAGCTCCGATTCTATGGATATTGAAAATAAGATTAATTATGATTTGAATAACTTGACAATTTGGTTGAAAGAGAATCTAATAAGTTTAAATTTTGCTAAAACTAAATTTATGTTGGTAAGAGGAGTGTGGGCCTCTGGTCTGAATTTTAACTAATATTAAAATTAAAAATAACTTAATTGAAAATGTTGACAAAATAAAGTACCTTGGCGTAATAATTAACAAGCATTTAAACTTCAAAAAACATGTAAAATGTACAATTAAAAAAGTAGCTAAAAAAGTAAATTTTTTGTTTAGAATCGAAGACTCTGTATCGCCGTTGATCCGTATAAGCATTTATAAAAGTTTAATTGTCCCGCACTTTGACTATTGTTCTACAATTTTCTTAAACATTGGTGAAACTGAGCTTGATTCACTACAAAAAGCGCAAAATCGAGCCATGCGAGCGATAATTAGATATAGTAAATTTACACCTATTAAAGAAATGTTTAACGCGCTACATTTCTTTAATGTTCGACAAAGACTTGCTTTAAACACATTTGTTTTTGTCCATAAAATTAAATTAAAGATATGTCCATCGTATCTTGCGGAAAATTTGTCGCTGGTTGATGAAACACAACTATAACACATGACAAAAAAACAATATACACATAGAAAAGCGTAATTAAACAACATCACAAAACATACTAATGTACAACGGCTGTAAAATTTACAATGACCTACCTAATTGTATAAAATCAATTGACAATGTTTGTACATTTAAACGAAAAGCGAAAGATTATGTTAAAGAAATGTACGCCTGAGAAAATTGTATGACCAATTAATTGTTATCGACTGTTAAGACGAGGTCTGATTAGGTTTAACTTGGCTTTCCCTAATCCTTGCGGTAAATGTCGGGACCAATGTTACGTCTCCCAGGTGACAATCAAAATTATACATATATATAAAATGTATTTATTGAAGTAGCCAAGAGCTAAATAAACACACTATCTCTCTGTCTCTCTCTCTCTCTCTCTCTCTCTCTCTCTCTCTCTCTCTCTCTCTCTCTCTCCGAACTATTTGGACTCCGAACTATTTGGTGTTTTGCGAGACCTAAGTGCCGAGTATAGCCATAAATTCATCATGGGGGATCTGAATGCGGACTTGTCACTGGCGTCC
>JAWWEQ010048719.1:0-15247 GCA_035583055.1 Torymus tubicola | reverse complement strand
ATGCACTAATAAATTAGTAGTTTTGTTCACTAATTGAAATGGTGGAGCAATTTTCACTAATTCAACTTTAGAGAGTAGAGGATCAACATTGAAGGTTATTAGAAATTCGCTGAAAATTGAAACTAGTCACAAATGATTTTTTTTCGATCATTTTTCTATTATTTTGTATGCAAAAATGTAGCCACTTTTAGTTAACGATACCTTTACCGATTAGCTATTTTTAAATTGAATTCGCAATTTATATTCTGGGTTGGGATATTTTCAGATGTTATATATAATAATGAGAAGCGCTTATAATTAGATTTCAACGGTGATATTGTATATTTGAGATTTCCAAATATAAATGAGAACAATGTGAAATTGAAATCGATTTGAAACTGCATTAAAGCATAATTAAGGTACCTTCTGAATCTTCAAGTAATGCCTTTAAAAATCTTAATGTAGTAAGACAGTCGTGAAAAATTATCGGAAAAATTAATTAAATTCAAACTCTCGTAAAAGCAGTTAATTAAATGATTCTTTGATATTTTTAACTCCTGTTAAGTTAATAAATGTAATTTTAAATGCAATTTGAAATAATGCAATAAAAACTTGTACAGATTTCTGATGTAATATTTCAAAGTTTATTGAAAAAATTGAATTTTATGTTAGTAAACAAAAGCTTTCTACAAAGTTTTTTTAGGTAAATTAACAATAAATTTATTTAAACCATTTTAATGTTTAACAATTACAAAAATATTTAAAATATTAAATATTATTTTATTAAGTCAAATTTATCAAAACCGGATTTATATTTTTAATTGAAAACATAAATACTTAAAAATTTACCGAACTCAAAGTTTTGAATCAATTGTAACCTTTCTCTGAATATCGAATGACATCGAAGTCTCTAACATTCTTATGATAAAGCAAATGTCTATAATCTCAAGCCATATAACAAGTCGGTTAGAAGTAATAATTACGTCTTCGTACTATTCCAAAAAGTTAGTTATTTCGTTCCTAATGCATAACATAGGTTTACAATCGAATCAACAACATAAGCATAGAAAAAAAACCATCCCCAATAATAATCTATTAAATCATTCGACTACAAAGTAAACCAATATTAACCGCAGTTATCCAACGATTACCTCAACTTTTTTCCTTCACCAACCACTAATCCTCCACCGACACATCCCACACACTACAATTATCCATTCCCCTACACACCTACACCCCATTCTCTCACTAACCATCGCCCAAACGGGCGAAAATTTGCGCCGACGTGCCATATCCTCGCCGCACGCGACGCACAAAGAAACCGTGCCGTGTGCGTCCATACCCTTCCCTATATATGTGCACCTCTGGCACTCCCCCCTCCCCCCCTTTCCCCCTTAAAACGACACTCCACGCGCGTGGCGGTGGCGCGCTGGCACGGTAAATTTACATTTCTGAAAGCCAGACGCGCCTAATTGACAATTACGCAGGACCGAGCGGAAAATCAGGCGTGAAATTCCGATGGCGCGTACATATACACATACGCACCTGTGTGCACGCGTACGTGTGAACTGAAAACCACGTCGGCAACGCGCCAAAGAAAAACATTTACCTAGAGCCTACGGATGTATATGTGGACATGTATATATATATATGTACGTGAGTATTTTAATTCAGTGTTTGGGTTGCGGACTGGCTGCTTCTTTAGTCGTGGGATGTTCGATATATATATACGTGAAAATTTGTAACAGTTAATCATTTAATTGGCGTGAAAAAGGGTTTACAGATCGCGTTTGTTGTACATAAAATACATTTTACGGTAATTCAAGCGTCGACGAAGATTATTGTATATATTGATGAACATTTTATTGTGAGTTTTACTTATGTATATAGGTATACAGAAAATGGTGGTACGATTCTTTACAACGAATATATTGGAATATTGATTGAAAATCGAATTATTTACAAGTCCAAATAAAACCGACGTAGCAGGCTAAGTACACCATCGTACTATTTTCACCTTTATCAACGTGATTCTCTACTCTGTCTCGTGTTCTTACGAGACAAGATAACTCCTATACACTTTTAAGTACACAGAGTTATATTCTTTTACCGCACGTACACATTTCACTCGGTTCCCACCCACTTTTTTCATATCAAGATTACCCGACTAATTTGTTTCGCACACACACACATATACCAGCGTGTACTTCTATCTGCATATGTATATATATATATATATATATATATATATATATACATCAACCATACTCACACACACACACACACACACACACACACACACACATACATACATATATATACATTCCGTCACGGCGCTCGCGCCGTTTATTATCGACCCATTCTAGTCTCCCGCGGACTCGCTCAATTATCGCGGTAGCCGACCCATTTTCCTCGCAACAAAGCATAGACCAAAACTCACTACATATATATATATACACACACACAGACGCATGCGTATTCAGTAAAAAAATCCGCGCCCCTTCTCCGCATTATCGTTCCCTTATTCGCACTCCATTATTTTCGCTTTATTAGGTCGCGAGATACTGTATACGCAGAGGCGTACAGATATGCGCAAGGCTTAACAATACGCGCGTATTAAATGAGAGAGAGGGAGAATCGCCGTCGTTGATTGGACTAGATTATCATAGCCGCTATGTGTGCCCATATTATAGTCCGAGCAATAATTAAGACTGCCGGCGACTTTTTGCTCTTCACGCACGCGCACACGGCTTTAACGTGAATTCGCGCCACGATGTATTCGACCATATTGTATGCATACCATGTATATTTATGTATATATATATGTGTGTGTGTGTGTACGTGTGTCGGTTGTTTATACCTATATAGATGGCTTGCAGCTCGCGAACAGCTATACACGGTGCGATAAGACAGGGTAAAAAGTTACGAACGTAGTTTATGCGAACGGGCTAGAGAGGCAAGAGTAAACACAGCCGAAAACTCTCGAGCTTCGGACGCCGCTATTTTTCTTGCCTCTCGTCGCTCGCACGCGTTCGCGTACGCGTTTATTACGAAAATTTCGCCGTTGCCAGTATATGCAAGTTGAAGATTTTACGCGAGCTACAGTATATAGTAACAGCGACAGTATAGTCGACTTTATTACCGCTGGTGGTTTTTTTTTCATATAGGCTGTTCGTTTTCGAGCTGACAATTAGGACTCCGAAATGGTCGATATTTTAAGATATCGATAGAGGATCGAAAAAGGGAGAATGAGAAGAGAGAAAGAGAGTGAAGCAAAGAGTTTGAAATTAGTTTTTGCTGAAATTAAGAGGGAGTGAGAATTTTAACTGAACCGTGCGTGTATGTGTGATTCGCGTATATGTATATATACAGAAAAAAAAAGTGAGGGAAGAAATTAATTGAAAGTTCTTACACTGTAGTTCTAACTATTCGTATAACTAGGAGGATATGTTTTTTTTTCTTTTCGGGTGGAATGGAATTGCGATTGAATGATATATCAGTTACGAAAAGTTTACGGGTAATTGAAAAAGTGTTATGGACGGCTTTTACCCGTTTTATCGATACTTTTCGAATTAGCCGCGCGCGCGTTCGGTTTTATACGTGACCCACATATTCCGTAGCTTTTATTTTTCGAAATGGCAATATTGAGCGAGTTCCCGAAAAAAAGGGAATACCAAATTATAAATTTAAATGTTTTTTAGCTTTCTTCAAAGTATCAAATGCGTTTGAAAATATGCACTCAGAAAAACGATTCTCAGGTTTTGAAGTGAAATTCCTTCCGAGAAAATTATCCTGCTATAAAGAAGGATTCCTCCTGCTCCAAAAAATTTCTTCCTGCATAAAAAATCGTCATCTTGCTATAAGAATATTGACTTTCTGTTACAAGATAATTCCACCTTCCATAAGGAGATATTCTCTTGGCCCTATTTTTAGCGGAAATCCTCCTCCAACAAGCAGATTCTCGTTGGTGCAAGAATATCGTTTTCTGAATGTGCAGTTTATAATAACTAAACGGTACCTATAGACAATTTTGATTAACTTTAAGTATACCACTTTTATCCTTCCATCACCTATCGCATATTAAATAATTCCATCGTTCAAAACATCGCACTAGTATAATACAACAACTACTCCATTCCAAATAAAATAGCGCTTACACCTTGAAGATGCAAATTCTTTGTATATGTGTTCTCTTTTTCTCAACGCTCGCGCGCGCGCGTCGAAAGCGGAATAACTCCCTACGCGAACGAGGCGCTCGAATAACCATGACCGTCGCGCGTGTATTTTTAGCTCTTTAAAGTACTACAATATCAGTTTTAACTTTCACGAGTTGATTATGCTATGCCAATCCTCTCCGCCTCCTCCGACCTTTATACGCGCGCACTTCGTAAATACGTAACTGCGTAATGCGGGCGCGGTTTTCCTTCTGTTTTTCGCACTCTCGCGTGGCGCGGTCGGAAAAACAAAAACAAGCCGCAGCCATTCGCTATTTTGCATACAACAGCCTTCATTACGCGGTAGTTGGAACGAAAAATAATTGTGGAAAACAATAAAACGCGTGACTTGCTACTGCTATGCTGTTGGTCGTGGTGGTGGTGGTGTAGCATAGTCGAGGCTTTTCTGGAAAATGTTACACTCTATATATCTACGATAACATTTTTGTTGAGCAATGAATGTTAAAGTTGTGTTGGTAGAGCAGCGGCTGGCAAATTGTTTCGTTTATGAGAAGAGATCGAGGGAATTAAAGGGATAGAGGTGGAGCGGAATAATAAAGGTGTATTATACTTGAAGTTTTTTTTCATTTTATCGCATGGTTGTTCTTAGTCGGAAAGATTAAGTATATCATCTTTAATTTATTATATTGGGAATATTTTAATCGTGCACTCAGAAAAACGATTCTCTGGTTTCGAAGTGAAATTCCTCCCGAAAAATCATCCTGCTATAAAGAAAGATTCCTCCTGCGCCAAAACATTTCTTCCTGCATGAAAAATCATCATCTTGCTATAAAAATATTGACTTTCTCTTGCAAGATAATTTCTCCTTCCATAAGAAGATATTCTCTTGGTCCTATTTTTAGTAGAAATTTTCCTACAACAAGCAGATTCTCGTTTGTGCAAGAATATCGTTTTCTGAGTGTGACATACTTGATCGATTGTTCTTTATACTTATCTTATATAGTAAATATAATATTGTAAATACATTCATTTTTAATCTTTACCAATAAGACTTCTATTATTTCGATCATGAATAAATTATGTTTGTATGTCAAAAAATGCATGAAACAGTAATAATTTCTTAGTTGTATGCTAGCTGTCTGAAATAACTTGATTCATAATAATTGTATTAACATAATCAATAATCATTTTTATTAAAATATGGAGCTACATTACATTATAAACATATGAATCACAAATATCCGAAACATTTGTTGCTCACTACAAGCTCGAGTATATATCGCTTAAAACTAAGCTCAACTTTCTTCCTCTTCCTCCCCCTTCCCTCTCTCTCTCGCTCTCTCTCTCCCTCCCTCTCTCTCTCTCGCTCTCTCTCCCTCTCTCTCTCTCTCTCTCTCTCAAAACGAAGCAAATCCAACAATACGCGTTTAGGAATTCAAACAGAAGCAAAACTGAACATTCCGCTAGAAGCTCAAACTTCCTAACCGCGTGCTCATTTATCCATTCGTATATATATATATATATATATCACTCCCAAAACCCACATATTCTCGGCCTACTTAACCTGAAAACATTCCATAATTAACAGTCACTTATTCGCACGCGCGTACACGAGGAAGGAAGGCAAAAAAAAGAGTTCCGGCGTATATCCGAAAAAGAAACCGTTAAATAAGCGCGCGTCGGTCCGGAAGGCGTGAAAGCCCACGCCGCCAGCCTCGATATATAGAAGCAGCAGCAGCAACAGCAGCCTTGTACTCGCGCGTTCCATTTAAAAGTTAAAATTGCCAAGGGCGTAAAAAAGCGAGTGAATGAGAGAGAGAGAGAGGGAGAGTTCCGGTTTCGCCCTCAAAGTTCGCTGATTTGCAGGTTAACGATTCGATAGCCAGAGAACGAGGGAAGAGGAGGTATATTTTAAAATTAGATAAATTTTTGCATTTTTTCATATTCAGAAGGTTAACCGCGGTTGAGAAATAAAAATTTTTTTCGTTCGGCGAGGTTTATTTTTCGAGGAAGTAGTGGCTACGTAGAGAAAGAGAGTCGTTGAAGGAGAAAAAGAGAGAGAGAGAGATGCCAGAAGGCACGAGAGAAAAAGAAAAAGAGTCTATACCTCGAGAATACTGAATTTTTCGCATGCACGTGGGGATAGGAGAATATATCGAATTGAATGAGAACTTTTTTTTCTTCTTTGAACGCACCAAGTTCGAAGGATTCGTTATTGAAAACGCGACGGCAGTGGCATTAAATTCGAAGAATGGGGGTAGCGATCGTTTTTTTTCAAGGTTTTCTTAGATCGCATATGGATGCGCTTGTATAGCGGTTGCTGTATAGAATATAATTGGCGTAACGATAATATACAGCTTCTTTTATACTTTGAAGGTATAATGGCTGACAAAGTATTGACCTTTACTACTGATTCTCAATTCAAGTGATGACGTTTAAATAATGAATAAAAACTGGATCATATCAATTTAATATCAATTAAATTAGACAAAGTTAACTTTAATTAAAATCACAAACTAATCTAAACCATGCCCACAATCATGTCAGCACAACCATGAACCAACGACTAAAAGAATCCTTTTACATCTGCAGGACAGCTGCCTAGCCCATAGCGTCAGACAAAAAAATATCCCGCAATCGCAGAGGCTTCATCCGGTTCCTTTGGCCCGATGATGATTACGCGAAATCAAATTAGACCCACGTCTCTACCTTCTCATCCTTCTTTTCTACCGCACACACACACACACACATACATACAAAAAAATGACTCGCTCTCTTTCTCTCTTTCAGTTCTTTCATTCGCGATTACGCGTGTGCACGCGGCATTATGAGCGTATAAAGGGCGCGGTGTAGCAAAAAGAACGCGCCATGGTAGAGAGAAAGAAAAATAGACTAGAGTAAGAGAGGAATAGAGAGAGAGAGAGAATTGAAAAAAGACCGACGCCGCTATACCGACGCTTTTGAAAGTGAGGGAGGGAACCTCTTTCGCGCACACGGTTATCGGGCCGTCGTAATAGCATGCTAATAAGATTCTTCAAAAAGCAGCCGCCACTGCCTCTTGGATTCAGAGAGAGAGAGGCAAATACCTATCAGCCACAGCAGCAGCAGCAGCGACGACGACGGCAGCAGCCAACTTTTCACCGGAATAATAATTAATTAGTTCGATTATTATCATTGAAAAGGCTGCCCAGCTCTATTATCCACCTCAGGTATACATATACATACACGCAATATACATACATACGCGTGCTCTCCAGTAAAGGAAAAGTAATAATTTATCACGCGAAGATGAGGCGCAAAAAGGAGCTGAAAGGGTGGCTAAAGAACACGAGTTCTTTTGCTTTTATTCTCCCTGCGTATACGGTACGTATATATATATGTAGGTATACACGTGTAGTTCGAATGAGATGGATAATTAGAAGCGAGCAGTGCTGCGTTCGAGGCATTCATTATCCCCGCGATTTCATTGAATTTCGCGAGCTTGTTGTTTGCCTTGCTTGTTACGGGATTATTTGTCGGCGCTGATTTTACTTTGTTCCCAAGCGCAAGCCCACGTATCGGTACATGGATATATCCACTACCGACGTTTTTTCTTTCTTCATTCAGCCTTATAGGATTTAATCAATGAAGATTGCTCGATATTGGTCGAGAAAAAAATAATGTATACATATAAATATTCAATGTGAAAGTTTAAAACAGCATATAGTCGTATATAGCGCGATGAATATTCAGAAGAAGAAAAGAGGGTAGAGCTGGGTAGCTAGATAAGAAGGAGGCGAAGAAGGGAATTTCAATTATCTAATTCATAGCTTGAAAATTAGCCTTGGAATTAACGTGTCCGCCGTACGAATTCAAATTACAACCTGACAACGTCACTCTCTATACACCCCCAACCTACGCGCACGCGCTATATCACTCGCATAATAAACACGTTTCCCCGTGAAAGGCCTTCTCCCTTCGTTCGAAACTATACTCACTTATACCCATAAGCTAAAGAAAGAACGAAAGCGACTGGCGATCTAATCAAACTGCCCGGCTTCACGCGAATCTCTGATCTTATACGTTTCCCTCTCTCTCTGTCGCTCTCTCTTTCTTTCGAGACGAAGAAAAAACGTGTGCGCGCGAGCCTCTTGACACCTCGGCATTAGTCTCGCGAGTCTTATCCCCCGCACCTTCTCTTTTTTAAGGCGAGCGCGCGTGAGAAAGTCTAACTAAAAAAAAAATGTTGCTCGTTCGCACGCTCGCTATACTCTGTGTGTGTGTGCAGTGTATGTGTGTGTTATCTCGCGACCGGATCTCGACTTGAGAGCAGGAGGTAGAAGAAGAAGAAGAGAAAGTGGATGGAAGGTTAAGGGGGAAGAAAGAAACAGAAGTATTTGGCGAGGTCCGCGGTTGTGTGACTGCTTGCTAAGGGTTTTTCCACTGGAGTAAACAGCTGCGTATGGAGAATCGTAGGTTCAAGGAAGCGTAATATGAATCGATATTGTGGTAGGCTTGATTGGAACGTGATAATTTATTGATCGACGGTAGCTTGTTGCGATAAATGCGAGATTTGCTGTGACTTATTGAATTGCTATTTCAAGATATTATATAGCTGCGATGATAAAATTAATAATCAGGAATTATATGTAATTCATACGATAAGATTATTCTAATTTAAACTATTGAAGCAAGTTAACATCTTTAACTATGGATTAATTTATTTTTATATATCAATTAACTTTTCCGATTGTCATCTATTCATTTTTTTTATTTTTTTTTTTTTTTTCATTTACTTTATTTATTCAGCTACACTGACAGAAGGATTTATTCATAGTTAATATAATTAGTAACAGTTAATACAAATTAGTTGATTTTGGGGAAATAAGGAAATTGTAAATTTGAATACATTCACATTTGACTGAAATTCCAAAATATTACTATTAATGATGCGCATATTAATAGTTAATAAGAGTTCACAAAGAGTAAATGTAAATAAATTTTTCTGTGTATTTTTAATATATCTTCTTATTGATTGTAAACAAATTCTTCTCTCAGTGTAGAATACAAATAATCATATATACTTTGACCAAAGTTTACATTTCTTCTTTCCTATGCAACCTTTACAGACTTAAACACAACTTATGTGTTTTTAGAGAAAATACATGCCACCATAATGTATCAGCTAATACACATTCAAGTCGAGAAATAACTGTTAACCCCCAAGTGAAAAAGTAATTCCCGTTGTTTCAACGAAATTACGTATCATTACAATGAACAACATAATCAAACAAATCGACCCAGAGCCATTCTCAACCCCAATTACCCAATCTTCGTAAGAGCATACACACATACACACATATACGTACATACCACGACTAACCCCTTTCCTACAAAATACCGTCGCAATATCGCATTAAGATACGCAAACGTAGAAATCGGCTTGCCTAAGTACCTACACCCGTACCTCTCACACAAACGCACGCATGCGCGCGGGCGCAAAAAGCACGGTTCACTTCATATATATATATATATATATATCGACAGCCAAACGGACTTGCTCACGCACGTATATGTGCACATGTACGTACGTAGGTAACGCAGGAGAGAGAGAGAGAGAGAGAGGCAGCAAACGCGAAGCGCTCATACCAGGCGTGTCTGAGCACAATTGGATCTGCGCTCACTGCGTGTGCCCTCTGCCTTCACAATCAGCGTGTGCACGCGCGCCTCTCTCTCTCTCTCTGGTGGGCTGGGGTTTTAAGTAAATTGAACATTGCGCACGGCCTTCCTACTATATATACCACTTGCGTATGTGTATGTGTGTGTATACGCAACTCCTATGTATGTAAGTATGTACTTCCTCTCTCTCTCTCTCTCTCTCTCTGCTTGCGCACGTGTAATGCTGCACCTCGTTTCCCTGCGTGCGCGTGCCAGACTGCTTGCTTGCTTGCTTGCTTGCTTGCTTGCTTGCTTCTTGCCGCATACCGATGATGATGATGACGACGACGACGACGATGGGCCGAGGTTTGCTTGGCTTTGGATCAGATTTGCATTTACGGATGGGAAGTGAGAGAGTGGCTCGTAGCATCCCACTCCTACCTTTCGTCATTGTCGCGGTCATTAGGGAGAATGGTATAGAGGAATATTGGAGCGAGAGAGTAAGAGAGAGAAATAGATAGAGAGAGAGAGAGAAAAGGAAATAGGGTTGAAAGTAATCAGAATGATGCGGCCGGAGGGAAGATGTAACGGAAGGGTGATGTATACAAAGTTTTAGATAGAGGTGGTGTCATTTGAGTGGGTTATAGAATTTAGTTTGATGGGATGTATCGGTTACAATAACTTTTTTTTTTAGTATGTTTCCTGCGTACACGCATTCGTATAGTGAAGTAATTGATATTTCAATCGAAAATAATTTTGAATTTTGATAGAAAGTTCAATGTTCAAACTCTTAACACGTTTTGTCGATAAAACTCGGGTTACATTAAGTATGAAAAATGGATTTGTGTACAATTATTATACGCGCAAGCCATACTATATCTTTCATTGAGCAGATACATATTTGTACAAAAAAAAATGAACACCTCGGATACTGACGACGCAATATGTAGATAATTACGTTGTAACGAATAATTGTTATTTGAGTATCCAGACTATATAAAGAGCTCCCTTGAAAGCTTTTATACGCTTAATCCACGTAAAAATATAGTAAACTGTATAGTTTGGTACTATATATACGTTACTAACTTCATTTAATCGCTAAACTGGGTTAAAAGCATATATGCGGTATAGGAGAAAAGAGAGAGAAAGAGAGAGGAAAAAAGAAAATACTACGGATAAAAGTATACATGCCTGCACTTAACAATGAAGTTGAGAGATGGCTCGGAATCAAGTATTAATCTTTGTTTACGAATAATATCCTTCAAGAAGTTAAAGCGAACGGCGTTCAAACGCTTGCGATATATCAGAAACATTAGCCAAGAATATTTTCCAAAGTACATTTCCCCTCGCTTATTAACCGTATGTTTTAATCTCACGAATTATAACACTAAAGTACCACAAGCGCCAATTCATCATTTATAACTCATGCAGATCGCCCAGCTATACAACTTTGCTACGCTCTTTCTCTCTCTCTTTCTTATCTTGCTCATAGTGTACCTATACAGCACCTTGATAACACTACGAAAGACTCGAAGCATCTTTCCTCCGGTCACGTGTATATAAAAAAGAAAGAAACAAAGCATCACGGGAACACAAAAATTCCGACGTGCGTCGTCTTCCCACCTTCCTTGAGCGTACGCATTGATTTACAACAACTTGAGGGCGTGATTTATAGCCGCCTCTATAGCTCCTTCATCGCTTATACGCTGCTGCTATACTCGTCTCTTCTTTTCCCGGAAAACCAGACACGACACACACACACACGCTCTTTCGGCTTTCTTTAGCGCCGAAATTCGACGCTGTACTGCTCGTCGTGGCGCGTTTGATCGATGGCCATATATACACATATACACAAGTATATACACATACACGCACGTACGTAGATATGTACATATATATATATATATAGGGAAAGAGAGAGAAAAGCTCGCGTAGCTGTCGGGCGTTAATCTGCCGTTACATCGTCGCCTCTTATTCTCTCTCTCTCTCTCTCACACACTCTCTTTCTCTCACACACACATACGTACGGACTGGCAGGACGAATATATAGGTTATCCGGCGGCTCGTTGGAGTTTAGCCTCGGCTAAGCCGTTTTAACGGCCTCCTCCTCCTCCTCCTCTGCCCCGTATAGCCGTGCAAAAAATATACGAGGCGTGTGTGTGCGCGCGCGCGCGCGCTCGCTCGCAGTACGGCGGCGAGAGAAAAGTGGCGGATATAACGCTAAACTGCCGGGAATCTATTTGAATTCAAGCGCTCGAGCGCGCGATATTCTCTTCTTTTTTTTGGCTGTGTGTCGTGCGCTTTTGCTTTTGTTGCGAGCGAAAGTTTTTGGAGAAAATTTGAGCACAGCAGTATATAGCAGCACAGCTGAGGTTTATTTTCGGAGAAAGAGATGGTAGGAAGGTTAACGTGGGGTTACGAATTAAGGGTGCTTGCACGCGTGTCTGTGTGTGTGTGTGTAAGTGTAACGATGCGCCGCGGGAAAATTCGTAGAGAATGCACGCGCGTGGAGAGAAAGGGGTTGGCTTTTTTGAGTTTACGAAGGACGCTTTGTTAGAGCGGCGAGCGCAGGTAATTATGTTTCGCCGCGAAATTTAGACCGTGACAAAGTGCAGTTTAATTGTGAAAACCTACTGTGGTTTAGTGAGGAAAAAAAAAATTTTCGGTCTTTTCCAGTTATATTAACATCATTCGCTTAATGTGTCAAAAGATGTTGTTGTTTTCACTTTATGTACGTGGTAGAAAAGAATGAATGTGATATTTTTCAGTTGTTGAACACTAGAATGTTTTTAGATACTTTGTAAAAGATTATTGGTTTAGTGTAGTAAAAAATTTGAATGATATTGTGAAAATTGAATAAAAGATTATGAGCAATATTCAGACTTTAATATAAATTTGTGAGTTTAAGGGGGAAAAAAATGGGAAAGGAAGAGTGAGTGAGAGGTTTCAATAAATAAACAATAATTATTTTCGCGGTAAATGAAAAAGACACTTGCTTTGGCGTAGAAACCGTTAGCAAGCGTGAAAGCTATTTATTAATCCTTTAGAAAATTTACAAAATAAAAGAGAATAGAGTTAGAATAAACGCGTACGTTGCGTAAACTTTCGCAAGAGATCTCTTACCTTAGCCTCGCGGTCCCCTAAATACGCAATTACCTCGAACGTCGCCCGTCGAAGACGACGCTGAGGACGCCGGAGAACGGTGAGCGCAGAGATGGTCCTCATAGCCTCCACCAAACACTCCCCACCGTCTCGTGAGAACCAACGTTTGGTGCCAGGCAACAAGAATCGTTGCTGCGTGCTCATGCGGTCGCCTTGGAAAAGGTCCCGCCGTCTCGCGAACGTGTACGCAATTTCCTCGCTTTCCTCTCTAACTCACGCGCGAAACACACTCACTTATATAACACTCACACTGCACGAAATCGCTACTAAAAAATTTGTCGTCACGCACGGTCGGAAAATTAACGGTTCTTTGCACGTGTGATCAAATCGGCGGATCGATCAAGAGTGTCGTCGGAAAAGCACACGCGTAAGCAAACTTCCCGTGGCGGTGCATGCGTATTTTAAAAGTCGCAGGCTTCGCGGCTAGCAACTGGACGCAAGTAAAAATGACGCAAACAGATTATTTTATTAAAAAATGTTAAAGTATTGAAGTAATTAAGTTAAACGTATGATCTTTCGCAATTTGGAAAAATGAGTTCTATATACGAGCGACTATAAAAAAAAAGCATGGAAAAACACTCAGTATTACGATTAATGTATATCATGTTACATCAAATTAGTAATAAATATATCCTATATTTTATTACTAATTTGATGCTAAGTTGTTACAACGTTTCTGCACTTTGTCGCTCTTGCCATTTTGGAGCAATAGTGGCTACCCACCATAACATCAGACTCTACGGTAGTAACCCATCTAACAACGCATAAAGCTAGTGATCTCAACTTATACCATATACATATATTATTAGGCGGTTGATCATATTCTACGATTTTACCGTACCCGTAAAATCGGATCATACTCTCTAAAGTTGAATTAGTGAAAGATCCACTAAAGATTAGTTAAAATTTCTCCAGCGAAACATTGGTGAATATTCACTAATGAAACAGTAAATATTCACTAATTCTTAGTGGACATATCCACTATTCAAAATAGTGAAACTTCTCTATTTTAATTAGTGGGTAGTTCTATGTATTTCCACTAAAAATTAGTGAATATTTACTATATCATCAGTTTTGGTGGAGCAACTTTAACTAATCTTTAGTGGATTTTTTACTAATTCAATTTTAGAGAGTACTATTGTTTGATATTTGTGAAACTTTTTGTTCACAAAAAAAAACATTCAACTGATATAAAAGCACCATGCGAATAGATAATTCCAAATAACAATTCTTCACCTATATTTGCATAACCCCTTCATCTCGTTTAACAATACGGCACTAAACCAAAAATATGACTCAACCATCCGCTTCGTGGTCCTCGTACACGCAAACGAAATTGTTTTCAAAAAATATTTGGCCGCGCAAATTTAACGCGATTTCGCGAACCTTTCAGCCAGGGCAACAGCCAGGCACAGGGAAAAAGCTTGAGCACCGGAGAGAAGGTTGTACTCTCTCTTTCTCTCTACAAAGGCGAATGCCCACGGGCACGCTATCTCTCTCTCTCTCTCTCCCTCTCTCTCCTTCACTTTTTCTCTTTCTCTCTTGGCTTTGAGACCCAGCTTACATTATCATCTCGCGAGATAGAGGTCGCGTGCGAATTCGGACAAAAAAGGTCTTTGCGCGGAGGTGGAGGAGGGCATGAACTCTTTAGCATAATGATACGTAACGCGCGGGGTGTGACATAATTTTTCGACGAGGGTAAAAGCAGAGAGAGAGAGAGAGAGAGAAAGAAAATGAAGGCAAGAAGATGAGCCGTGTCTCGAGGTAAAGCGCCGGACAGGCTGGCCGACTTTAGCTACGGCGAACGAGGTGTCGCGCGTCCCGTTGGCGTGACAATGAATATTTGAAGGTTAAGAGCTCGTCTGCTATACGCTAGAGAGAGAATGAAGAACGTCCGGTTGGATAACGGAAGAATTTTTTTTTCTTTTCGTCTTTTGTAGAAGGTGGGGCAATTAGAGTGGAAACGTTTGTAAATGTGTTTTGGAAAGGAAGTATACGTGTATCAGGGGAGTAGATGATTTGATCGAACAAATGAATTTGTATAATTATGTTGAATAGTATTATACGTATCTTTTGTAACTTAAATTTACAGTTGGAATTTATAATAGATAATTTTACAAATGAAATAAGACAATAATGTACCTTTTAAGATTATAGTGACATTCTTATGGATTTGTAGATCTATTTTGCATATTTTAATTATTATTATTATTATTATTATTTATTAACCAGAGTAAATACAAAATTATTTACATTACATTTTAGTAATTATATTACATAGTAATCCAGCAGAG
>JAWWEQ010048718.1:0-15248 GCA_035583055.1 Torymus tubicola | reverse complement strand
TGAATTTGAAAACTATGGTGTAAACGTACGGGGGTTGGCGAGCGGAGCGAGCAGGGGGGCGAAGCCCCACTAGTATACATATGTATATATATATATATATATTGTGATACGGCAAATTGCGTGTCACTGTAAAAACGCATAAGTACGCGCGAATGTAGACGGGCGGTAGCGAGCGGAGCCTCGACGTGCGACGTCGCGTGAGTGATGAGGTGAATACCGATTATACAACAAGTCGGTGGATAAACTGCGACAATCCAGTGATAGCAGCTTCGATGTCCAGTGCCATCAGATAATGTCTTATTGTATCTTGAATTTTTATACTGTGTTTGCTACTTTACAAAAGTATGTTGAATGTAAAATTTGTAATGAAGATATAATATTTAGCCAATATAGTCAGTGGGGAGTAGGATTCAAGGTATGTGTTAGCTATTCCTGTGATGATCGAAACCGGCTATGAAATTAATCGACGACTGGTTTTTGTGATGCGATTAATTGGTATTGGAGTGCACGCTATACATTTATTTTCTGATCTCATGAATCCAGGAATAGCATTGAATCTGAATGCTTTTTACAAAACTTGAACAGATCAGCACTGCAGCATCAGCAGTTTTTGATTTGGTAACCCGCAAAGCTGCCACCGAGGAAAAGCATCTAAATGTTCAGACAGGATATACTGAAAATATATTATCAGTTTCTTGTTATCATTGTCTCTGTCATTGGAAAGTTTAGCGGGAAAGTGTTGGACGTTACCGTGCGTTCGAGCTATTGTAAAGCTTGTGAGCGATGGAAAGGGCAAGAAGAAACCGTCGAATCCTAATTTTCATGTTCATGGTACCAGGGACTGGTAGTACCATGCACATGAAAATGAATGTACTACCAATCACGAAGGTAGTGCTGGAAAAATGGAGGTAGACGGTGTAGTTGATATGTTCGTACGATCTGAAGAAAAATTAGGAGCGGGGTACAGCTATTATATCAGTGACGGAGACACTAAAACATTCAAAACGTTATTGAATGTTTTTCCATACGGCGAAGAATTTATTCTTGAAAAGCTCGAGAGTGTGTTACACATGAAAAAGAGATTATACAAGCGAGCAGCAGAAGCTAAGAAAGCACTCACGCAGAGAAAAAAAGCGTTAAAAATGGCAGAAAAAAAGTCCGAAGAAGAAAAAGGGGAAACATCACAGAAGAAGACGCCGAAAAAAAGTAAAAAAGCCGATCCTCCAAAGACAGCAGCGTAGACAAATAAATTAATAAAAGAATTATCAATATATTATGGTTTGGCAATTCAATGCCATAAGAATTCCGTAGAATATATGCGCAAAGCGATCTGGGCGACGTATCTTCACAAAATTTCAACGAATGACAAGCCGCAGCATATGAACTGCCCAGCCGGGGTCTCATTTTGGTGTGGGTATCGCATACGAGAAGCTACTCGTTCTCTTCAAGAATATCAGCATCCTCCTGCTCTTGCTGAAGAGTACCAAGAAATTTTAAGACGAGAAATAGAACACGGAAGAGTAGGCGCAAAACTGGAGCGCGCCGGACGGCACACAAGTCAGGCGCTAAGGGGAGAGAGTCAGCGTACCGTATTTCGTGCAGCAATAGCGCTGCGTCCACTCTTTCTCGTTCTATTTCTCGAAGAAAACATCCTGAGCAAATTATGAAAAAAAATCATTTCCTATGTAAAATATGCTCAGCTTTCGATCTCGAGGGTAAAAAAATATTAAAAATATACTTTTTGAGATATAAGACGTTTTGTACTTTTTGAAGGTGAACATTGGGAAAACTGCCTACACCATTGGAAAGCTGAGGAAAAAATACGTTGGATAGGCTTATCACAAAATTTTTTTAAGTACGTTTTAGTATCGTAAACACGAGTTAGAAATGGCATGATTTGACGCTCGCGCGCTGCGCTGGGGCATTTGACATGAAACGTCTCATATGGAGTAAGAGGAAGAGGGCATAAACTAATTACTAATTACCTCAGCAATAGATGTCAACAATGAGAATTGGACGACATAATAGCAATAGTGAAAAATTCAATACTGGAGTTCCGCAAGGGACGATACTAGGGCCTTTAATTTTTATAATATACGTTAACGATTTACTAACAGATATGCCAGAAAATTCCATACTGTCGTATGCGGATGACACAGCAGTAATAGCTGTTGGGAAAACTTGGGAGGATGTAGAAAACAAAATGAACAAGTACTTTAAAGAAGTAGCCATATGGCTAAGGTTAAATGAGCTAACCTTAAATATACAAAAATCAGTATACATAACCTTCGAAAAAAATAGAAATTAAAATTAATAATGAAACACTTAAGAGAGTGAATAGCACTAAATATTTAGGCATTGTATTTGATAGTAACTAGGGTAAATGTGGGTACTACGGCGGTTTGGTTGGAATAGTTCTAAAGATCATAGATATAGATGATTGTTAGCTTAGTTAGTAAATAAAAATTTTATGTATGTTATATTGTGATTACAAATTTTATAGAATGTTAATAAAAAGCAATATGTAGTTAATAACAAAAACTAAAATTAAACTCACAAAAATGAATTATTTTTTAAGTTGCTAAATTTTGGGATTAAGAGACATCTTGTCACGGCCAGCCGTGCCGACGTCGGTGATAGCAAAGTAATTAAATGTTTTATTATCTAACACAAGAGATGGCGCCTCGATGCAGAATTAGAGCTGTATCGAGAGCATGATTAGCAAGCCTAGGGAGAGAACCTAGCAGACTTGTTTTTGTTATCGTTCGGCCGTTGACGGAGAAACGCGCGAAATTCCGGCTTCGCAAGATTGCGGAAATACAACGCGATGTTGTTAGTTGTTGTGTCGTTGACCTCAGGAGTACATGCGAAGTACCCTGAGGCTACACATGTAATTCGCGTAGCGTATCATCGTGTTCTCATAGTGTGAAGGACGCGATGAATAACAAGAACATACGGCAGGCTTGTTTCACCTGTCGTATTCTTGATCAAGTGTACCCGTCATCCTGCCTTTGTAGAGGAAAGTTGAGAAAGCGATATTTACTACAAAGCCGAATTTTGACAAAGGTAAGTGCGCACGCTTTTATAGCACTGCGAGTTAGTTTCGCATAACCGTTGTTCATGCTCGTCGATACCTGAATAACGACAACCGTTAGGCGTTATCGCGTTGAGAGATTGAGTGTAAAGAGCGCAGGTTCTGAACATAGTTTCCTTGAGAACTTATGTAGAACTTATGTTGTAGAAATTATTTGAAGTCGGTTTGTAAACAGCAAGTGCGCGCAGCTAATTCGCAGACGACCGATTATCGAAACCTGCTCTCTCTCACTCTAGATACAGTTAAATTCAATTACATAAATCAATTAAAAGGTCAAACCTCGATTCGGCGGGAGTCAATTTGTACTCAAATATATTAAAACTTAAAACCTAAATACGTCGGGGAGGTGAGTTTTCCATATGAGCTTCAAGAAGGCACGTGACTAACGCAATCAAGCGACAAGAAAAATGTGAATATTTAAATAATTTCAACCCTAACTAGCCGGGGAATACGAATTTTATGAGAGCACGTGAATAACACCGACGTATAATACGAATAATACGATTGCTTAAACGATTTCAACCCTAAGTAGCCGGGCGATACGAGCTTCACAAGGGCACGGAATAACGCAATCAAGCGACGAAAAATGCGATTATTTAAGTCATTTTAAAGCTAAGTAGCCTGAGGATACGAACTTTATGAGGGCACGTAAATAACGCAATCAAGCGACAAGAAAAAAGCGAATAATTAAACAATTTCAACCCTAACTAGCCGGGGGATACGAGCTTTATGAGGACATGTGAGTAACACCGACGTATAATACGATTACTTAAACGATTTCAACCCTAAGTAGCCCGGAGGTACAAGCTTTGCGGCAGTAGGTAAGTAAGACAGACGTGCAATAAGAAAAATATGATTTTTTCAACTATTTAAACCCTAAGTAGCCGGAGGATATGAGCTTCATGGCCCACGTGAATAACGCAATCATGCGACACGAAAAATGCGATTATTTAAACAATTTGAACCGTAAGTAGCCGAGGGATACAAACTTCCCGAAGGCACGTGAATAACGCACTCGAAAAATGCGACTATTTAAATCATTTTAGCTAAGTAGCCTCGAGACACGAGCTTCACGAAGGCACGTGTATAACGCAATCAAGCGACTTGAAAAATGCGAGTAATATATGTACAGGTATAGCGAGACACATTAATCATAGCTGTCATCAAGCGAGTCACTTGAAATAAGACGTACTTGAGATAAGTATTTATGTAAACAGTAGCAAACAGTAGCTAACCTACCTATTGTTTATATAAACAGCTACGGTTTACAAGTTGTTTATCCAAGTACCCACTTGAGCTCGATATTTAGTGTAACGCCATACCGGAACAGACACGTTTTGACTACGTTATAACGGACACGCATGCAGCCGTCCCGAATGAAGTGTGAGAGTGAGGAGGCACTACGCCGTACAGGGCACGCTCTGTCACTGACAAGAACGTTTTTAGGAAAAGAGTTTATCCGTGGAGGAATAGTCTTTTTTATTGATCAACGGTTGTTTCTCCTCTGATTTGATGATTGGTTTGCTAAACGGTGGGCCCATGATGCGGACTCCATGAGAATCGACGATGTACTATTTTATCGCAGGGCTGTGCTTACTTATATACTTACGTGATGGTTTGAGATGGTGGCGGCGGTAGTGGCGGTGGTGGGAAATGATGATGATGCAAGTAAGCATCTGATGATGCAAATGAGGGCCTGATGATACACGCGAAGGTGTGATAATACAAGCGAAGGTGTGAGTGTAATGAGTTAAGGAGAAAAGGATAAATATAAATGAAAAAACCAAATGTAATAAAAATTCATATTTATTGAATAGCATGGTGTACTTCCTTTTCAAGAGTGGGTAGATATAGAGCACGTAGTTCTAAAAACAATCTATCTACATCAGTTTCTCTAAAGTCTGAATAGCTTACGCGATTTCTTACATTAGATTTTAAATTTTCATTAAGTTCGTCGAATATTTTTAAAAAAGTTACACCGTCAAAAAGCCTTGTATAATATTTTTGTCATTTTTGTCACAAATGTGTATTTTCATATTATTGATTATTGTTTCGTAACCTATGTTGACGAAAATAGCACATTTTTCTAATTGTTCGAATCTAAAATTTATACAATCGCGTAATTTCTTCAAATGCGAAAATGTTTTTAACAACATCGCTACACTCGGAAAATGTTCAATTTTTTCTTATTTTTGGGTGGCTTATTAATATTGTCGCTGTTCGTTGGAATGTCACTGTTGCTGCTACTGCGGCGGCCATCGACGGTTTCCCAGTTCTATGACTCGGGTTCATAGCGGCTCGAGAAGTCAGGTGGTGTAATTTCACACGTTTGGTTGATGACTACAGCTTTTGAAGCGTAACATGCCATCAGAAAAATGTCGTGACACGGTAGCGTGATCTTTCTGGATGCTTGAAAGTCGTTGTACAGATAGTTTCGAATATCGACAAAATGATTCGTGAATTGTACCCAGGTCTCCTTGTCCATAGTGACGTACTTTTTTGGCGAAGTTTCTCCAGCAAATTGAATAACGGGCCGAAATTTTCGACCAAAATATTCCAAGACAAGGTAAACAAATTTAGAATGGTATTTAGTCAGAGCATAGCTCGTGTTGAATAGCAGAGTCGGCGGAATATTCTCTTGGCCCATTTTCACGATTTTAAGAAAAATAAATGCAACAATGGACACGCGATTACACGTAATCGTACTTTATTTTAAAGAAATAATACAGCGTTACGATAGAGATGGTGCGTTCTCAGTCACTGCTTCTAACGTATTATTGCAGGATCTGGGCTCACCGTTCTTTATAAATGTGTGAGTATGTATCCCCACCGTATCTTTGGGTAGTGGGTGGTGTCCGCTGAACCAATGACAAAACATTAGGTATGTACTGTGCTGGAGGGAGGCAAGCCGGTGGGAAAATATTCTCAAAGGGAAAGATATTTATTTATAAGTTTATGTTTTTAACAGACGTTTAAATCAATCAACCCTGTAGTGGTTCAAGAGATTTTTATTATACATGTGTATATGGAGTAATAGCGGTTCCTTTGTTTTAGTCACGTACACGTTTTATCAAAGGTGCTGTTCGCACCCACTTGACAAGACAATGGGAAAATTATTCTCAAATTTATTTATCGATGTGTAATAAACCATGTAGTGGTTCAAGAGGCTTTATTATACTTGTGTATATGGGGCAACAGTGGTTCCTCTGTTTCAGTCACGTACGCATTGATAAGTTTTGTATATGAGAGTGATGATGTTTATAAGAGTGTTGTTCGCGCGCAGACAAGGCGGTGTCAAAAATGATTCTCAACAGGAAATCGATTTATCGATACGTGTTTCTGACATTAAGTTTCATCAATCAGTCAACGTGTTCAAGAGATACTTGGAGAACCGTGAGCAATGTGTGTAAATAGCGATAACTATTCCAACAAAGTCAGACTTGTAAGCAATTCGTTCGATTGCGTTTTTATGTGTGTGTGTATGAACAAATGGGAGACTCGGTTACTATTCTTTAAGGAAACAAAGAGGATTCGAGAATTTATTGCAAGAATGAGAGGTGATAAATAAAAACAGCTGTTTTGGCAAAAAAATTTTTATTCGATGGATCAGATTATTAAGAAAAAACCTACATAGTAAAAATACAAGTATGAATACACAAAAATTTACAAACTATGATTACATAAATTTGTAAGGCAGCGCGTACAATAGTGGACTAATTTAACTTACAAACTAAAATTGAATGTGATTTACTCCAGCGACACTAAACTAATACGTAATTACAAGCTAAGAGATAAAAGGAGAAGACATATAAAAAGCCTACAAATAAACGATAGATATATAAAGAGAGACAATTATACTCGTACAGAATTATTATTACTATTACGACATTGATTTACACGACTGCATACAAAAGCCTCCACCTCTGGAAGTTGTGTGCGGAAAATTATTTACGCTACGCGTTTTCTTTTGTTCTCCAAGTTTTTGCCCGTATCTTTTTCTACGATATTTTCGCTTAACATTTTTATAAAACGATGTTACTAATTCGTCGTTTGCAAGCGTATCTGACGTAAAAACTTGACAAAAAGTACCTAGACTACATCCGTTAGACATAAAATACAAAAACATAATACAATATTCGCCGCAGACTTTCGAAGCAATACTCTTCAACTTTTTCTTGTTCACTTGTATCGCTTGCAATTTCGTCCGAGTCGATCAAGATGATATCGTGATGTCAGACCCAGTTCGTAGCTGTCAAAGTAGGTGCCGATTGCATGCTGATCTATATAGAACGCCACCCAATAAAAGCCTGGTTTATCCGATGTATCGAGATTAGCTACGATGGCTGCTGGAAGACTCAAACGTTATGGTATGTGGTCAGCAGCACAGACGCCGATTGAATTAGCAGCAAGTTTACTGATGGCTTGTGTTATTTCTCTGGTGTTCATTTTTAGCGCGGGGATATAGAGCCCTCGATGGTTGAGAAGTATATGGTGTTATTATCCGAGACGGTACTATTTGTATCTTTTACCTCGTCGTTTTCAGAAGTATTATCATCATTAGTAGTGTCCGATTTCTCCGCAAACCGCAAAGCTTCGTACTTCTCCTTATACTGATACTCGTTAAGCGATGTAAAGTACATTTCACTCTGTACTCTTTCCCTCGGAACAGTTCGCCAGTCTTTGGGTAGTATGGAGAGTAGCCCTTTTTTTTAACAGCCTTGTATAGAACGCAAAAATCTTTTTTATTCCGAAATGTTATCATCGAATGCGCAACGCACACGGTATTGTCTGGGAACAGACTATTGAATTTTGCAAATGTTGGATAGTCGTATTTCTCCAAGTTACATAATCGTCTTCCAATCAGTGTCTCGATGTAGCGTACCTTCTCCTCACCGCGCACGTACATTCTTCTTGATACACGTGCGATATTGTAGAGATATCGATGCAACTGGCGAATATTCACCTCGCCTTCGAATCAATGAATCCCATGGCGAATATTCACCTCGCCTTCGAACCAATGAATCCCGTGAATATCAGTGGCACAGTAAAAATTGGTCTGTTTAACGTCTTCGGGCAAGTCGTCAAAACTGCATGGTGGTTGTACTATCCAGTGATCGGTAATTTTTTTCTGTAGACAAACAATCGTAACCTCTTTTGTCAAAAATTTTTTCTCAGCGTCGCGAAAGCCTTGAATGTCGATTACATAGTCCATGTCGATTGTGCAAAAGCATGTGTTGTAGAGTGTAAAAGAAAAAATGAAGTGACGCGCTAGGATGCTGTGCGTCGCCATCTAGGCCGCTCAATCTCCACTTTCTACTGCAGTAGCCGCCGCAGCCGCCGCCACCAAGGTGCGTGACTGTTCAAGTGGTCAACACTTAGGCACTAAAATCTGATAATATTTGTCGCGTAGAGTCGATTTCGAGAATGTTATCGTACTCGGCATAGAAAATGCAGTTTATTGTAGTCGTTGGGGCCATTTCAAAACCCACTTCGATACGTACACTGCCGGAGCGAACGAGATTCCAATGTGTGTGACAGTGAGCTGATAAATCAGGCGTGTGATCGAAAGCTGTGAAAAAATAGCCCTGTGTGTAATTGGATCTATTTATGCCTAGGCCGTCGTTGAGGAAATGTATACTTGTGCCAGAGTAGAGCATTTGAAAAGCTTCGATGAAGGATGCGTTATTTTCGGTAAATCGTGGTTGTGACGGTTTACTCGGAATTTGTACGCCATTGACGTAGAAGGAGAGATGATTTATGTTGAAACGTTGAAAGTTGAAAAAGTGAAGTGTGCGATTTCCATTGAACGCTCTGTTATCTACGAAACCGATCATTACGCGTTTCGGCAGTTGCCCTTTAACGCAATTCTAGAATTGCGTTATCGATACTGTCACCGTGTATACCGGTATGAAGCGTAAAAGTTTTAACTTCGACACGTGTAATGGGATATTTGGCTATTGTCTTGGCCAAAGTATTGGCGTGAACTATTAAAATACCGGGATTTATTTTCACCCGTCGAATAATGAGCGTGGATTCTTTTATCCTTATGGCAAATCGACCGTTGTTTGTGCTATCCATCAGGCAAAAGGCACCTTTGCTGCGCACTAGTCGAAAGCGCATTTTGACGCCATTGATAAGCATTTTGTCTTGATTAAACAAATCACAGGTGCAGATGGCAAACCGTATCCAATGTTTTCCCTCCAAGGGAATGCTTTTGTCGTTTAATGAGTCCTTTATAAGAACCGGCCCCTTAATTTTGCGGTGTGGCCTCGAAGCAGCCGGCTGTGTCATCGTACCAGAGACTCGAAGTGAGATGAGACTCTTTGGCCGCTGGCGAGTAACTCATAGCGACTCGATGTAAGCTCTGTACGGATATGCGTTATTCGGGGGTGAGACAAGTTTTTGATTGAGAAAAATATCCATTTGATTGAACATAGAGTGAAGAACGTTATTAACGGGTGCCACTATTAAATTCACGTCGGGATCTTCGATCGGTAGTATTTGTGCCTTTACGTAAAGCATGGTATGCGCGAGATCGATGTAATGCTCGCTGGCGCTGGGTACGACAAAAATTCGATCGGTGCATAACCTTCATTGCTGATGGACGACACGGGTTTATAGTTCAAAAAACAGCTACCCTCGATGGATGTTTGAGTCGCGGGCAGCGTAAAAAGGTCGAGTTCACTCGACATATACTCTGACGAGTGTGAATGTAAAAAAGACATTTTTTTCTATTTACTTTGGTCCAAAAATATCGCTAACGTTTCGAAAAGTCCATGTTTTTCGCTTTTTTCGGCCTCCTTTGTATGACTTTCGACCTCCTACTGTTTTTACGGTCCTTTTTCGTGTGGCGCGAACACGGTCGGGTGTCTTGCGCGACTGTCGACGACGTTTACGACCCGATTCTCGGGCTCTTGTCTTCACAGCCTCCGTGAGATGAGTACTGCTGTTGGCGAGATCGTCAAGTACATTTATATCTGCGCGCAACGCCTTCTTGCCTACAGCTCTGGCGCCACTCGCAACGTACGGTAGAATACATCTAAAGACGCCGCCTAGCCAAGCACCTACACCGCGCCCCCTCTGAAATGTCGAGCCGGCGAAAACGTTTCTCACACCACCGACACGAACCTGTGCGTCATAGTAGCGTATGTAATGAGTCATTTTACCGACTGCGCTTAAAGTGTAGCGTTACCGTCAACGTATCATACTTGAATGGTATACGGCGCCGGTATTGGTCTCTTATATCTATAACAATATTATGGAAATTATGATAGAGAAATTGTATACAGTGAGCAGGTGCAAAGCGCGATACAATGGTGCAGCCATATCTGAATTTAAAAGTATCCATCGAAACGATGCGCAATAGGGCAGCCTGAGTGGTACCTACAGTGTAGGGTTCACAGATATCTGCGTAAACATACAGCTGGTCTGGAATAGCTCGAGAGAGCGATGTAAATGTCGCGCGACTATGACCCTCTTACTCTCGATGTTTAAAGTCGTAAAAGGCGTCATTTGTTTTTCAGGACTGTCTTCGAAATCGAGTATACGTCGAAGTTTTACATTGAAATGAGTCTCGTGTAGCTGCAAACAGTGCGAGTTATTGCATAATAGCCACGACGTATTTTACGGGTTCAAGCATTTGATGACGATAGGTTTCGTTTGAACTGTTTATCGCATCCACCAATTGAGAGAATGAATCATAAATCCCAAAAGGTATATTACAATATTTTTCCTCTATGAGCCGCGTTTCGTCGTACGTGGCAAACCTGTCGGATGCCTCATCTTCTTGAAAATTTACGATACTGCGTGGTATGTGAATTTCCACAAGACCGACGAGCCATTCACCGTGTAATTTGATGTCGCGTGGTAAGTGTGTCGCGAAGCAGCTAATTGTGTTATCGGGAAAGTATGACATACTACTGTTGGTCGGCAACACCAAATGTACAAATCTTCGTACGTGTCCATGTTTGTATTTTACGAAATATTTTCGATTCGCTCGCTTTGACTCAAGAATTAAATTTATCCGGATAGCCTAACTACTTCACAAGCAGTTGTTTGTTGACACCACGCCCTTTTAAGCGCACGATGCGTTCAATATTGAAATGCTCAGCAGCCGCCAAACACTCTCGGCCTACGCACACGAGTTCCTCTTTGTAAAAGAAACCGTCTATGATTTCGTTATTCAAGTCATCAAGAATGTACGTGTGTAGGTGTTGGCGATACGACACGATCTGTCTGTACACACAAGGGTAGACGAGGTTGCGCTCTGTCGATAACACGTTTAAATGTATCACCGACATTGCTCGCTGTTTTATCCTTCAATGGTTCAACCCATTCATATTTACCGAGCACATCAATGACTACAAGAATATAGCAGTATCCATCGTTATAATCCTTTATGGATGTCTCGGAAAAAAAGATAACGTTGTAAAATTTGTAAATAATTTGAGCGTAAAACCTCGTACATTTCACCGTCTAGGCGTGAAAAATTATCACTCTGTGTTTGTAAACTTTTATCTATCACCACACCACTTGACTCTGTCTGAAGGCTCGGCTGAGTGGGTGGGCTCATCGTCGCAGTCGTCGTCGTAGGTTGAAACGTGCTTTCGAGTATGAGGATCATCTTTCGGGCACGCTCCATGTTACTGCATACCAGCACCACTCGGGCCAAATATTTTTGAGATTAGTGTTCTGAGTATCGGGGCCAGCAAGAGCGGCAAAAATGATCCGACACTCTGAACGATGGTACGTTTCTTTGCGCGCCAGTCGGCGTCTCCAGCTATACGGCTGCCTCTTGACGCTATCGCTCAACTTCACGACCCTTGTAAAACATTCAATACACACTCGCATATGCATTTGACCAGTGGTTTGTCGGCCGTACGTGCTATAACTGTTTGATGTTTTTTGTCACCGGGGCAGAGCGCGCCGAGGAGCGCAAGATTTTTCTTGGAAATATGTTTACCTCGAGGCTGTGTAACGTGCTGCCCACCCACGCGTCTGTACGCGACCATAGTTGTTTTCCAACTGACGCTTGTCTAGTGTAATCAGTGTGATTTAAGGTACTTTGGTACGTACGCATAATGTATCTCGTCGTCGGGAAATACATTGCTACGAAATCTAAACTCGTCCAAGCAGTCCGGCGAAGATCTATAAAAAGATAAGAATGCGGCAAACGCGTTGCATCGACGTACGCGTCGCGCAGAAAAACGAGTCCTCTAAGTGAATTTGCCAAGATATTTCGTATTTGAACTTATGTTGCGTTGTGCCTTTCCTTTATGAAAAACATTTTGTATGATAAATATGACACTTATATTTTTGTGGTGACTGGCTTTGGTAAATAAATCCAAAATAACATCGTTCGACGACCCTCGCATAATATCGTCGAGGATGAGTAATTTTCTTTTCTTATTGTCGCGTCAATAGTCGCCCCTCTGCGGTAAACCCTCGCGAAATTCGATACTGGCTGCTGCGTTGGGTTTGAAAGCCGTTCGACATGCCTCTTGCCATTCAGCGTAATAAAATAATATACGATAAAATGTTGCGTCGCACATTGTCGGTAGATAGGCGAGAAACCGTTGAACAGCGTTTTCCCGCACCCAGTCAGTCCGCACACACAGCCTATTTTTATAATAAGCGCTGACGAAAAAAAAATTAGCGCCAGCAGCGGCGGCGGGTCAGACTAGTCGACCACGGTAGTGTGCGGGCCATCGCGATGATACGCGGATCTTCGCGGTGGTGAGTGTATCAGCACGGTGGTGAGCGAATCATCGTTCTGACACGCGCTTTGCGAGCACATAACCGGCTTAACCACGATATTTCTGCAAACGCTAATTATTATTATTTTCTACAGTGTTGATGATGATGGGAAAGGAGTGGGAAATAAATAATTTTTGTTTGAAAAAAATGAATATATTTTTATTTTATAAGAGACACAACAAATAAAAATATAAAAATTATATCCTCTTGTAGCCGCAAGGGAGAGAAGTACCATTTGCAAAATACCTTCTCTTCCGCAACACTACAGGGCAAGACTTTTTTTGCTACGCGTGATAACTTGGTGTGTGCGCGTGCGCCTAATGGCATTGTAATTGAGAACGATAGGCGTACAATCAGCCTCAAAGTACGCTGTGATCAAACGTTCCACACTGTCGAAATTAATTTTACGCGAATTTGCGCTATTTAACGAGATGCCCTTCACTTTACAACACTCGACAGTTTCACCGGTCGAAGGGACAACGGCTCGAAAGGCATAAAATTTCGGTCCGCCAGAGAAAAAGACAGTGATAAAAGTACCCTCGGCATAAGCTTTGAGCTCATCCGTCATATTGCCAAGTAAACTGCCCACAGCAGGTCTATACTCGTTGCGATTATTTCTATTGCATTTGAAAATATATGAATCTGTATCCATGTAGAGTACACGCGCGGCTGTCAGTTTTTCGATATAGTCATAAATCGAGACGTGCCTGCTCTGTCGTGTACACGGCTAATACGACACATGTGCTTCGAGAAGATTCCACAGCGTCCTATACGTAGCACCAATTAGCGTACAAGAGATTTTCATTTACCGGTAGTACATCGAAAACCTCTTTGTCCGGTTCCGTTAACAGTTTTAAAAAGTCTTCGCGTGTTTTTATAATCGCTGTCTGTTTTAAATTACAACGCTCACCAAACTTACTCCAGAACGAATTTAAGCAGTATTTGACGAGTGAGCGTAAACCAGGATATTTCTCAATTTTAGCAGCATCTAATTTGATCCCTTCGTCGCGCTCATCTCGTCAATGTACCGCAGCTTCGACGTCTCATCAACGCACCAACAAGGCCACCAGCTTGCCTGTTGTTTCAGACGAAGGAAAGTATTTACGTAGTTGGCAAATGACCCACCCTCGCCCGTACACGGATCGTACAGTGTGCTCTCAAACTGCCACACCACGTAAATCTCGGTGATATTATACCCTAGTTCTATCACCTTAAGCAATTCGTGCACAACCCATGTGCCCGTAAATTCGCGATCTTCCGGTAGCTCGTGACAACAGTCGTCCTGACGTAATTCGTCGCAACAAGAACGATGAAGTTAAAAAATAAGACGATTGTGCATTTTTACAGGCAGCACGGGAAATAATAAATGGCGAAGCGGTAAAATCCGCATTTAACAAGACCTTCTATGTTCGTGAGATTGTTGTTTGGACCGCCCGTTAGTATGGCACATTCTTCACCAGTGTAAATAAGTGGGTGTTTGATTGAGAAGCGTCCTCTTTTACTAATATACGCATAAAGAGAGCAAATATCGGTATATTTGATCTCTTCGTCATCAGTGACACTGTACTTTGTGACGATATTTTCCGTTCGACCCTCGAAAATGCGTCGCGCGGATCCAGCGTAATTTTACACATTATTGGATGGCTCCTGACGTACCGCGTCATTTGCGGCTGCTGCGCTTTTAATCACTCAAAATCGCATTCCCACATCTCTTGCAACTCGTAACCGGCGCGTCGTATGTGTATAATTTTATCAATGTACTCTCGTACGCTTGCGCGAATGTTTGATTAAAATGCGTCATTCTAGTATCACGATTATTGGGAAAACAACGCAGGCCGTCATGCCAATAGCAGCCTTGAAATTCGAAAACAATTCCTTTGTCATTGTGATTTCCGTCTGTTGCTGCATCGACTGTTAGATAACCGTCCACTAAATAACACTCGGGTAAACGAAACTCGCGGGAGCGGCCCGCGTGTACATTCTCGCACCGAACCTCACGTTCGCAAGATTATATCCATTGGGTGGTATTATACTGATCGTATTTGTCTGAGAATTTACACATCCATTTGGCAATAAGCGACAATCTCATTTTCATATTGAATATATAGTCAGGACGCATTTCGCGATACCAGAAAAGAAAAACCTCACGATCGTCAGCGGTCATTGAGTTGGGGCCATAAAACTCAACTTCTGGTAGATGGCCGACGTAGTCCTCATTGTCGAGTATTAAAAAAATGTGGGAAATATCCCTTTTTACTACTTTCAGGTAAACCAAAGGTTACCGGTAATGCGCTTAATTTCATTGGAAAATAATTTATACTATCGATTGAAGTTAAGATTTTCTCATCCTCCATGGTTGTGTTGAAATAGTAATGCTTACTCGATCAGGCGGGGATGA
>JAWWEQ010048717.1:0-15250 GCA_035583055.1 Torymus tubicola | reverse complement strand
TTTTTAAGTACATTTTGTGTACCAGACCAGCGCGCAGGAAGTGACTTCCTCCGCTGGATTACTTTGTAAAGTAATGTAAGGTTTTTGTATCTACTCTGGTTCTAATAAATAAAATAAATAAATTGTATTTTTTTAGATATATATGGTATATTAGAAATATAGTGTTTACAGAAAAATTTCTTTCTTTATTTTTACTAGAAATTTTTAACATCATATCTTAGAGTCACTCAGTAGGTTGAAAGTAATTTCTAATAGAAATTTTTTCTCCACATACTTTACAAAGTGATAATTTTTTATTGTTTAAAATAAATAAATAAATATATTAAAATAACAAAATAATCGTCAAAGTAATGATTAATACACAGAACAATTTTCTTATATTACACAGCTACTTTTTTATATATAGACGGGACAGAAACTAAGTCTCAAACGCTTAATGATATGCAAAAACCTGATGTCACGTCAATCTCACGTTTGACCTAATATAATTAAAATCTCCAGCTATCTGTAGAAAACGTTTAACTACAGCAAGGTAACTATATAATTAACGCATTACCCTCTTTCATAAACTCATGAAAATCGCTAAATATACGAACTAAAAATACTCTCCCAAGCTAAAATTAATTTCAAACACTTTGTAATCAATCGCTTTCCATAAACGCGGCATAAATCAAGTTTCGAATTCTCTAGGAAATATCATGTCCACGCGCATAGTACGAGAAATAGAAAGAGAGAGAGAGAGGGAGATTGACATGTTCATCAAAAAGATATAAGCGGCGAGTGATGTATTCGGTAACCTTGTACCAAATCCAGTTTCATCGGCATCAATTTTCGTTATACGCGCGAGAGAAGTAGATCATATACATATACACACATATATACTACTCAAATGATTTTCGTATATAAACCGGTCGAAAGTAGACTGCGACCCACTACCTGCCCAACACTGTAGTTTTTCGAGTGTATCTAATATAAATATATATATATACGGTAGTTCCTGAAAGCTTTTCAATCGTCATGTGTAGGCATATAAAAATACTTTACATATAAATTTCTAAAATTAACTCTAACCGTCACACTTACTGTATATATCAACGAGAACGAGTTGTAATTTAATAGAGTAATCCTATATAGCAATCGATTTTCGCGAAAATTAAACATCTATAACACACGCTTGCGAGCGCGCGCTTTCATATATATACCTATATATGTAATTTGTAAACACGATCGTACGGTGTTTACCATAAGGAGTGCCGCTCATAATCGTTAACCACACACTTTACCCCCCCGCGCGATAACTAAAGCAAACAGCTCCGGTAATAAGATAACTAAATAAATATTTATATATATAATAATAACTTTCCAAACCGCGCGATATCTTTTCCTGTATCGTTTGCGGGTATATACGTACTCGATTAAAATATTATTACTCGCGTTCTGCTATAGGTATATATATACCTAATGACATTTCGGTCGAAAAAGAAGAAGAAGAAGAAGAAGAAGAGCGAATTCACGTAGTCAGAGAAAGGGTCAGAAAAGAGAGAGAAAGAGAGGGAGGAAGGCTGACTTGCAGTATGCTGATGCACACGGTGAGATTGTTAATATGCGCGCCGCCGCCGCGTGCACGCGACGGGTCTGTATATATATACATATAATGCGGCCCTGTCACGCGACGATCATCCTTCCTTCGTATTATGAATAAAAGTCTCGCACGCGATACGGTTTATATTGTCCGCGTCGATGCCTTTTTATTGCGCGAATTACAAATTGATATTATTTTCGCGATTGTACGTAGTGCTGTTATAATGGTTATATTTAACCATTATACCGATTAATTTTATAATATTCTATTGCGGAGAAAATTTCCGTTAAATACACATGTATATTGTAAATTTAAAAGCTTAACCTTAAGATATCTATAATGTAAATCGACAATTTGTCAATCCAAGAAATATATATCTGTACACTAATCTAATAAAACCATTAAATTACTTAATAATTAGGTAACGTTCACGGATAGCGCTCACTAGCAATGTGCTATCGTCAAATGAGTATTATTAGCAGCTAATAATCAGTTCGATTCGCGGAGCCAACAGCAGCAGCAGCAGCAGCAGCAACGTGAGTTTTTATTTATTGAATTAGCCGCTAGAACCGGTGCAGAGAGCCGTTGCTGCTGCTGCTGCTACGCTGCGCGCGCATATATAGCGACAGGTTCATAAATAAGGCTAATAATAGCTAAGTAGAATATAGGTAGAAAGTGGAATTTGCACAACCGCATTTTTCAATATATTATATATATATATATATTTGCTTTGAGAGGATATGGAGAATTCCCAACCTTGACATTTGCTTAGAGCAGCGCACACCGCCGCGCGCTCGGCATGCAAATTTCAAATACTCTTATATATGCAATTCTCAATATACAGTTGGAAGAAAACGCGTTTAGCTTTAAATGAATGTTGTACTCTATGCGTGAGCTGTGTTTTTCCATTTCTTTCTTTTTTTTTTCTTCTTTCTCTCTCAGTGCTCGTGTGCGAACGTTTACACTTACGGGTTGAAGGTGTATACGGATAGGTTTTGTTTTTACCTGTCTTTTAACCTAAATTAAAGGAATTTTAATTAAAAAGTGACGATTTTTTGTTGCTGTTGTTGTTGTTGAAGCTTTTTAAGCGTTATTTGTGAAATACGGATAATGAGATTGAATAATAAATAAAAAAGGTAACTGGTACACATGAGCGATGATGATGATGAGGATGTAAATGAAACTGTATATAGTATAGTCGGTGTGGTTCTTGTTGTCGTTAAGAAAAAATCTTGTAATGCATTTTCTGTGCATATTGCGTGTACATCGCCGTAAGAATTATAACATTAGTATAATGTGTATTAATATGAATTGAAATAGAAATGAAGAAGCGTCGCGTCGTTATAAGGAAAATCAACCTTTTTCATATATGTATATTCTTTATACACATCGTGTGTTTAAAATAAAAACAGAACCAATGTAACGATCAGTTTTTTTAAATATATTAATTGCACAGATATAAATAGAAAATGTATGTACACCAATTTAATCCTTGTAATATATATATATAATAGTCTAACACTAACCGTTAAGAAAATTACATTCTTATATAAAAAAAGACACAAAACACATCGTTCGCCTTTAATTTAATAAAAAAAAACTCTATGATCTTCTTTATACAGATACACATCTCCATATACATACATCCCTATAAACATACAATAATTCCACATGTACATCACTATACATAAACCTCCCCGCATCGAAATTCCCTCACGCGCATATGGTTCTGTCGCTCTCGTCGTCGTCGCCACGCATTACCCTACAACCATCATCGCCGCACTTTTTATATATTCGACGCATATACATAGCACATTACAACGCTTCTTCTATATATGCGTGCAGCCACGTCATTGCCGTCGTGATTTGTGCGCGTGCGCGGACAGCGCCGCCCCTTCAAGCTTATACAAAACGCCCCCTTCTTCGGTCTCTCTCTCTCTCTCGCACGCGGTGTGCTCCTCCTACAGAGCAACCCTTGCGCGAGCGACGAGAGAGAGAGAGGAAAAAAAATGAATTACGACGGTTGCCGTCGGCTTCATTATCATTCGTGCCGCAAGGGAATTGTTAATATGCACGCGCGCTATGAGGTGTTGGGTTGATCGATTTCGAAGAGAAGGAGGAGGAGGAGGAGGTTGGTTGGTGACGTTACGGTTTTTTGGTGTGTAGAGGTATAGAGGTATATGGAAGTGGAGGTTTGGAAATATCTGTGCGTGAGGTGAGGACATTAGGATGAAAGTGGAAGTGACGCGTGTATAATGTGTAGATATAGGATGAGAAGTGGCTAATGGGTCGTGATGTGCTGTCGAAGAATGTATATATATGTGATGGAAAAAGGATTTTGGGAGTTTATTCGTGGTATTTGATGGGGTCTGAAATATTTTTAGTTTTTTTTTTATAAAATATTGTCTTCGTACAATACTTATGTTTATCTTTTTTATTGAAATAAAACTCCTTTTTTTTAACTTACGACAACAATTTACATTTACTGTTATTAAGTATTTTATTCAGCTGTTCAACATCACAAATTATACATATATAATATAACAGTAATTCCCGAAGTTATTAAACTACATAATAGCCATAAAAAAACTGATTAATCAATTATACAATTGTAAAATTTCAAATATCAAAATTAACCATTAAAAATTAATTAAAAGCCATACTCGCGACCATCATACATTATAAAATTACGATCCCTTCGCACGAAAATCAGCAATAACTAATGATTTAAAAAATCCGATTCAATTTTCCCACCACCAACCGTACTGCTTACCCGCACACTCACACACACCACTCCTCTCACCGCCCATCAATACTTAACGCACATACACACACACACACGCACGACGTATATACACTGTGATCAAAACCAAAAATACGACGACGCGCATATAAACAAAGCGCTCACTCTTAATGCGCACCTTTGGTAATCTCACTCGGCGATAACGCTTAATTACCCATGTGTACGTATGCGCTCGATTAACCGACCCCCCAAAAACTTGGACCTTCGGTCTCCTTCCACACGCGTGTATATAGCAGTGTCATCCTCTCTCTCTCACTCTCTCTTGTGAGAGATAATTCGGCACAGATTAATAGAAATGCGCGCGGCCCTGCGGCGGCCTCATTATAATAATACGACCAACGCATATGTATGTATATATATATATATGTGTATGCGTATGGGTTACATCCGGCCATTACCGAGAGCCCGGGTAATCATAGACGCGCGCGCGTGTGTGTGTGCGAGGGGTCAAGGCGGGTTAATAACGCGTTGCTCGTCGCGTATATATACGAACACCCACGCGGTCTCTTGCCCTTCTATATAACGCAAACCGCGTGAGATCTCAATCACACAAGCGTGTGTGGTTTTTCGGTGGTCTCGTGCCGTGTCGTGTGGTTATAGAGAGAGAGAGATTTGGTGTGGAGAGGAACTGAGGGCAGGGGTTCGGAGGTGTGCTGCGGTTGATGGTAGGTAGTAGTGATGGGAATAAGAGTTTGAGAATTGAGATGTCCTTTGCTAGAATGTTTATGGGAAGTTATATTTACTATGGAAATCATTAAAATTATTGTTTAAAACATTTAAATCTTATCTACGGTGAGTGAGTTCTACAGTGCTAGTGTGGAAAATAACAAATAAAAAATAATGTTTATAAAAACGTGTTTTTCGAGTTCTTGTTAAAAATAATTAGAACTGAGAGACAAAATATTCACAAAACGAAAAATTAGTTTACTGCAAGATTTCTTTAATGTTTATATATAGTAGTGCATCAACTTAAAAGTAAAATGTAGAATATTTATCTTTCAGATATTTTAAATTTTGCAAAAATTTACATATTATGCTGGAATTATATTTCATTTCGCTTTGATTAAACTTAAAATTGTTTTATTTGTCAGAGATTGATTTATCTAAGATGTGCTTCATTAGAGCAAATATACATCGGATAAAACTGTTGATGTATTTCAAAACGTATAGCAATCATAAAAATATATGACGACTATTTATTGTCATACTGTTTTAATTCCCAATCAATATACAATAATTTATCCCATTTCTTACAATCTTCCTCATAACTTACCATGAAAAAAAGTTCAATTTAAAAAGTATATAAGCACTATTATTTGACTCAAACGCATTTATGTCAACCGGAGAACAAGAATTTTTTTTATTAAATAAAAACAGATTCAGAGGATGAGAGCGCCGAACGTCTGCTTAAAAGAATCTCGAAAAATCAAGATTCTATACATATATACATATATACGATTTAAGAATAAGAAATCTTTAAGTAATACATTATAAATATGAAAATGCGCTACCACAGTTATTATCCAATTACTATATTACTATATTAACCTTCCTCGTATATTTTCTCATAGCTGCATATACTCCTATATACACAACATTCGTAATATTTCAATTCCCTATATACGCCTCTTACGCCAACAAGAACCTATATAATTACATGACGCGTATATCAAAGTAATGAGGTCTTTGGGGCACACTCGAATAGATACACATTCCTCTATTTATAATCCGCTTAATATATATATTTTTTTCTTTCCTACTACGCAGAAATCGTCATCGGCGACTTATAATACCTCGGAACAATATTTCACTTATCGATTTTTTAAACGCTTACTCACTCTCTCGCCTCTATATATATATATATACATCCAACGCATATATAATAACTCTCTCGGTCGTCGCGCGATAGCATATAAAAATTGGCTTAATTATTACACACGCGGCAGCGGCGGCTCATTATATATACACGGCGATTACTATACTATCGACTTTATCTACTTTTAATTGAATGTCAACCTCGCGCGACAAATTATTGCCGTTTATAAGTGCATGCATCACACACATTCGCGTATATAATAGTATATCACAATATATGATAATAATAAAAAAAGAACACATCAGCTGCAATCCCATTATTTAACTTTACCGTGCGCGCTAATTAGCGATATTTTTCACAAAACCTCCCCCGCCGCGCGTCTATCGCGACCCTGACTCATCATACATACAATTATACACATATATTCTAATCCAAGCATATATACATATACATAACAAGGACAACTTATAACCATCGCATTTTTCCTCTCCTATATATATATATACACGAACGTAAATTTATACGCTCTGAAAACTCTTTGAACGACCTGTGTGCTCTCTTATATATATATATATATACAACGCACAGTCCGCCAAGCGCGAAAAGAATCGCTCTGGTACGCCATTGGCTGGCGTGTATATACGCACGCATACAATGGGGCCGACGTTGAGAGCTTCCGCCCGCGCGCTCGCATGCTCGCGGCCATTTTGCCGGGGCTAACGAAGCGTAGCACAGCAGCAGGCAGCAGCGGCGAATCAATCTCCGGAGCAAGCCACACCCTTTGACCCAAAGCCATCGCTATGTGTATGTGTGTGTGTAGTATAGAGAGTCGAGGTGAGATTATCGATCCACGGAACCGAGGATGCGATTGGGATCGGGAAGCTATAGGTTGATGTGTGTATATGTGTATGTGTATATAAGCTGCTTTTTGTCGATACGGCAAGTATATGTATATTGTGATGGAGATGTGGCTGTTATTGGGATTGTGAATAAGAGGTGATCGATTGGAATTGAGAGAAAGAGAGGAGAAGGTGGATGGATGTTGGGCAATGAGTTGGAGCGGAAGTAGGCAGGAGAGTTTGGTGCGCGTATGGTAATGAGGTATACGACAGAGAGAGAGAGAGAGAGTAAAATTGCGTGACGCGAAGGTTTTTTATATATACTGTGATGGAGGCAAGAGATGGTTTTGAGGTTGATATAGAGAAAGAGAGAGAAATAAGGTGATGTGAATGAATGTGTACAGGTTTGAAGGCGCAGGAAATATAAAGTATATGTGTAGTTTTCGAGCAGTGCAGAATAAAAAAAAATGAAGTCTTATCAACATATAGCTGTCACTTGAACGTTGGATATTAAACGTTATAACTGTTTTATCATAGATGTTTATTGAGCATTAAACAAGAGGAAACTGAATTGAAATAAGATAATCAAATGTTCACGACGCAGCGTAGGATATATCTAAATTAAAACTACATCGTAAATCTTTTTTCTATGTATCCATCTGACATTTCGCAAAACTATATTTATTCGTAGTCGACAGTCGTCAACTCTATACCATCGTTTCAACATTAATCAGTCGCAACTTACCAACGTTATATACCTCGCATTATCTAATACGCAAAATAAAACGAAGACACGGCAATTAAACGCCAATGAAAGCTTTGAAATTTTTCCATTCTGTACGCACAGAATGATAAATTTACAAGAAACTATACGCGACACGATGCATTCCCAATAAAGCAATGAAATAGTTGTGATATAAAATACAAAGTCTCGTGTATATGTATGTATACATGGTATATATATGTATATAGTCGGCAACTGAAAACCTGTTCGCAAAATCATCAACCCGCATGTACAACCGTATATTCAGCTTCTTTGAGCACGCACGTATATATAACGTGTAAAAGTTTCACATCTACGGCGCGCGGGTCGATGCAAAATTGAATTTCTTCGGGCGTAGAGATCGTCGTCGTCGACGACAGCGATGTAACTTTTACTCCCAGAATGTATATGTATATATATACGAAAGTAAGATGTTGCATATACGCGTGAAGCTACATACGTGTAGTTGAGCGTGTTGTGTGGTTTTGTGAAAATTTTCTGTAAACGTATACGCGCGGATTATATATATATATATATATATATATAGGTGTATATTGTTCGGCAATAATAAAGCGGATTTTCTGAGCTATAACGTTTCATGTAAATGCATATATATATTATTTCGCAAAAAGAAAACAAAAAGAAAACACTGAGTATAAAATAATAATTAATTCTCCGAACATTTTTTCTTGGTTTTATCAATTTTTTTTCGAATACATCTTATAATAAGTTTTCCTTTAAAATCCGGTTGTTATACAACTGATTCTAAAACTTTTTATACAACTTTTATAACAAATTTATATAGGTTTTTTCGCAATCCCCACTGCGATACACTTATATATAGATATAAAACTTCAACCATCTATATACCACCCCAAAAAACTTCCATCTCCTTTCGCATAATGTATAAATTACGTCCAAAAACTCTCCGTCACCATACTACTCTCTCTGCCTCGTTAAATCCTCTCTCTCTCTCTCTCTCTTACTTCCAACTAAAATTTACGAAGCAGCTTTTGTACTATGCTCATATAATACCTATATACACTCGCCTCCATCGCGCAAAATGGCCGTCCTCACACACACACATACACACACATATCTCGACATTATATACGAGCCATTCGCGTACATACACATATAGCTTTTCCCCTCTCGCATGCCATAGTTTTCCCGCCTTATTTACAACCCGTGCGCGTGAGAACGCGCGCGCGTCGCGTACCTATTTGCTGCTGCTGCAACAAACTTATACTCTACGCGTACCACAGCAGCAGCAGCAGTGTAACATAGCGACGCTTCGTTGAGTTTCATCACACACACATACATATACTATTCGCGGCGGAAATCGCGTTATATTGTCAACGGGGCCGGATATACAACACGATCGAGGAGAACGAGAGAGGAAGGAAAAAAAAACGAAAGTGGAGGAAATGTAATGACTGTGGGTGTTAGTGTATATGTTTGCACGTCACTTTGGAGAGTTGGGTTCGAGAGAAAAAAAAACGAGCGGAATGTTTTGTTTGAGCGCTGATTAAATGTTTGGATAGATTGTGCGTATAGACTGAGGTACTTTGCCGATTGGCGTATATGTATACGCGCGCGCGTTCAGCGATGATATATTATTATAAAGGAGACGAGTCGCTCAGTGCACGTGCGGCGCTCTCGCTTTGATGGGAAAAAAATGTGCGAGGTGGATTATTGATTGTCGCACGTGTTTATGAGAAAGGCAAACTTTGGGTTGTACTTTAATTTCTTTAGATTATATATATATAATAAAAGGTCGCTACGTATATGCTATACAGTATTGTATCGTTACTTTGCTCTAGTTTTGGATTCTTCTGCAAACAGATAATAAAACGGAAAACGTTAAAATTAAAGCCTATAAGTGAAAGTTGTGTACCATTATATATATATATATTACACACTTTTACTCACTGATAATAAATTTCATAAAAAGAAAGAACATATTAAAATTCACACCGTGTACACAATATACACTTAACAGCCAACAAAAAGACAAGTATATATCCTACACGTGTCATCTATACATAACACTATTATCTCTCGCACACTAAAACCATTACACCATTCGCTACACTCTTCATTCAAATTCAAAAGCCCGTATGTATGCATATACAGTACACCACTTAAATCTATACCTAATCAAAACATCCATACACACATATACGTATATGCACAACACCCGTAATCAGCGTAAATCAGGCGCTAATAGATACCGGATATATATACCACCTAGTAATAATTCCCATAATTATCCTTTCGCGCTTGTCCCCTTCTCTTCGTCCAATTTTTAACCAAACCGCACACGCGTGCGCAAGCATATGCGCGCGATAAATCGCATCGATACACGCTATTCGCGCGTAATTTCGCACACTCGCGCGCGGGGTATAAATTAACCCGTCGCCGCGCGCAATCCCCACGCGCGTATACAATTGAAGCGCGGTAGTTGCTCAAAAAAAAAAAGAAGACACATCGCATGAAAGATGAAAAAAAACAACTTATCCTCTCACTATATATATATATATATATATATACAAACTTTTTACCATATACATACACACACACACGTATATACGTATATAGATACATATCGAGAGGGGGCCGACGCGGTGAGTGTATATATAGGCGAGCGCGTAAAATGACTTAATGACCACGGGCACGCGACGCATTAGCGCGTATTAACGCCGGCTGCTGATTTCGCCGTGTGGCACGTGGCAGCAGCAGCAGCAGCATTCCTGACCCCCCTCCTCGTATGTGAGTGTTGTCTGTTTATGTATATATATGCGACGAGGGGAGATGCGCGGGATCTGATATCACGTGTATGTGTGTGCATGTATAGTATAAGTACATCTTCCCCTTATATATACGTGTATGTGTGGTATAAGAGTCGAGGACGTGCATGCGGCACGTGACGATGAGTATAAAATTGACTTGTTTTACCGAAGTACGTGCCTGATGTGATCATAGGCTTTTTCGGGATATATATAGGTAAAATGTGGAATTATGGTGCGGTGGTGGTGGTTGGTCGATTATGCGTGAGAGCGTAATTCGATGAGTGGTTGATTGATATTCGATGCTTTGGGAATGTTGGGGTTGGGGACGATGGTATAGGTTGACGTTGGTTATAGATATGGTAAGGGTGAGAAATATGGATTAGGGGAGTTTTTTTAGGTGGTGTTGGAGTTCAATTTACGTTAATGAAGTGAACTTTTATTATAATAAAGATTTTTCGAGAACGATGTTCTTTTTCTCTTGTTGTAGTGTGTCAAGAACATACCGAAGAAGCTTTAATTTTGGTTCATTGATTTATATTATTCATTCATTTATATAATCGTTAATTTAAAAAAATGACAATCACTCAGCACCTAAACAACCATATAATTACATAAATTAATATCATCAACACTTATACAATTCAACCTTCTGAAAAAAAATCATATATACACACACCGACATATAACTATATCCACACAAAACCACATTAATTAAATACTATAATCAAATCGTCCCCTAATTTTTGATAACCATTCATTATATACATCCCATATCACAGTTTTCAAAAAGATTACGCTATAACCCATATTAGCCGTATAGGTAATACGATTTTGATAGCCTGTCGTGTATATATATATACAGAGTCACGCGTCTGCGCACGCTGCTAACAAGGCCCACACGAGCGCTATGATTAATTTGCTCCATTCGTTACGCAGCGGTTCCAAAACGTCTAGTCAGGGGGGCCCTCGTTATATATATGTATATATGCCCGTGGTCAGTATATAAACACCGACACGAGGTTTTGTTCGAAATACAGCTGTACCGTTCAAGCCGAAAAAATATATATATTAGAGTGTGCATAAGTAAATAGATCGGATAAGAACCAAAGTTTTTGCTAATTATAACATTTGCCAATGCCATAGTCAGCAGCTGGCGAAAGTTGTCGTTATTATTTTGCCTTTATTTTTTCTTCACTTCATCGCTTAGTCACTCGAGATCGCTTATGTCCACCTTCACGAAGACTAATAATAATAATATAAGCAAGGAGAACCATGACGCTTTTACACTACAGCGACATAAACAAACTGTTCATCCACGCTCGCGGCCATTAAAAAGGTCTTTAAACACCCAATAAAGCCCGTATAGCACGTTGTTCTCGACTATATAACCAAGACACGCCGTCATCACCTGCGCGCATCGACTCTCGTGGTCTCCCCAAAACTCTCTCGCGTATACCCATCAACGTTCTCTCTCTCTCTCTCTCTCTCTCTCGTGATGACCCCCTCGCGTTCGCGTGCCGCGTGACTCACCGAAATAAAAAGCTCTCTCTCTCTGGAAAGATAGCCGAACGAGAGACGAGCAGCTCGTGCCGGGTGCATTAGCGTGATTAGCGAGTCAGTCAGTCAGTCAGCTGCGCTGTATACGGAGGTCTATATATATATACATACACGTCTCTCATAATTTGCACCTGGTGCGCGCGCGCGCGCGCTCTGATTCTATCGTCGTGTGTTTTCGAGCTGCTGTGCGCGTGGTATAACCGAGCGTTGGTAAGATCGCGATAGGATTTAACGAAGGATAGATAGTGGAGAAAGAGAGAGAGAGAGGAGAGTGTGTTATCGCGAAAGTTGCGCGGCTTGGTAGTATGTATGTATAGTGGATATGGGGAAAAGGAGGATGAGGGATGGTTGCTGGTGACGGGAGGTGTTGATAAAATTTGTTGTTTATGGAGTTGGATGGAGAGGGGGGGGATAGTTGAGTAAGTGTCGGTGACTGTTGCGCGAGTAAAGAAGAAAGTATATTGTTGTTGGCTTGGTGTATACTTAAGTGTCAACGGAAAGTGTATAATAAAATAACATTGTGATAATTCATGGGCATGTACATATATGCATTTCTGATGTATAAGTACTGACTTTTGAGTTAAAAATATTTTTGTAAAAAAATGTTTGATTATCTTTTTTTTATTAATATTAATACAAATTTTATATTAATACAAATAAGTTTCAGTGAAAATTATATTGTTTTTCTGAAATTCACTCTGAAAATGATGACTGTAGAAGTAGAGAAGCATTTTAAAATGTAATAGGATTGGTTGTTGCAAGTATTTGGTGATATAAGATTCAAAATATTGAAAAAATTTTCAAGTCTTATTAACAATGCAGAAGATAATTATGAAAATTGAAATAAAAAATAAATGAGATTGTTTTGAGAAAATAATATCACTATATTACGAATTACTTAATACTATATAAAACAAAATTCTGACCTCAAAATTTGATATTAAGGGTAAATTAACAGCATTTAAAAAAAATTTAACCGAAAAATTTCTAGCTTATGACAAATAAATTAATCTGAACATGTTGGCACTGATGGATTTAGCTAATGTACATTGAAATCATAATTCTAAAAATTTCTTGTTTTCGCAAACTTGTCTAGCAACACGAATTTAGTAGTTTGGAACGATGGTTCAGAATCAAAATAATTCCATAAATTTTGACACTGAGGAATTAATGAATGCAACCTTATTTTTGTACAGTTTTTATAATTTTTAATTAATGTTAATAAACACCTACTTGTAAGCAACGACATAAAAAGTGCTGACACAAGTAACCTCTTCCTACTTTGACATATACAAACTCAAGTATACAAACTCAGTTCCTGTATACAGGAACAAAATACATCAATAAATTTCGATTATGCGGAAACCTCATTTGTGTTTCCTGTGAAACTATGCATTAACTTATGGTATATTCGGTATTTCATGTATTTCCGGAAATATCACAACAATTTCCCGTGAAAAAAGGTAAAACTCCCTACGTTACCTATTAATAATCTTGTTAAGCAACATTGACCTTCTATTCAAGTTCAGACATATGTATAAATATTCATCGATTTTCCCAAGAAGTAAAATCAGACCACGCGACATTTAAATCAAATTCAAACATATATATATATATATCGGATCCCATTATATTTTCTATAAGTGCGTTTCATCTGCTTCTTCTTCACTGATGAAAAGCAACATCACTCGATTACTCAGAGAACCTTTAAGACATTCCATTCCAGGTAAATGGATGTCACACTGCGGTAATCATTAAAATTAATAAACAGTTATCTACGTCGCAAACATTTCATAGTCCAAACGTCACGTGCGGCTCATCTAATGACATGCTAAATATTCGTCTACGGATTCCAAAAAATTGAATAGATCAATTCCCTCGCGTTATTTGTCGAAACCGTGATTCATCACCAATTACCTTCATCAACATAAATCTCTGCGCACGTATGTAACATTGAAGCAATAACGTAATCTTCTCGTGTCGTACATAATTTAATATGCAGTGTAAACATGATTAACAGCCCTGAATTGAGGAAAGAAGCGGATCTTTCACCATTTCTGCCATATACTGCCCACCCAAACAAACAATAAGTCAAGAAAAATTTACTAAGTTTTTCAAAGGTTTAGGTCATAAATTTATTGCAGGTGGTGATTACAATGCTAGCAATCTCTACGAAAGAACCAACATATTGACTTTGCAGTAGTAAAAGAATTAAACTCAAATAAGTTCCTTACAGAATCATGTTTCGATTTAACTGCTGATCATTCGTCGGTTATAATTAAGCTAACTTTGCAAATCAAATATATTCAAAATAACCATTTCTTATACAATAAAAAAAAACTAATTGGGAAACATATAAAGCAATCTTAGATGAAAAAATTGTGTGCAACGTTCCCCTCAAAACGGCTGAAGATATACAAAATGCGGTAGAAGAGCTTAATATAAAAATCCACGAAGCCATTAACATAGCAACACCTACACTTGTGCAGAAAACAAAAACAATCAATATCTCTAAAAACATTCTAGATAAGATAAAAGAAAAAGCAAACTAAGAAAAATATGGCAGAGTAGCGATCTCACCTAGAAAAAAAGAAACTCAATAAAACTATTTAAGAACTTAAAAAATCTTTACAGAACGATAAAAACTATTCCATACAAAATTATCTGGAAAACCTGACAGCTACTGAGACCACCGACTACGCACATTGGAAAGCAACAAAAAGAATAAAACGTCCTCAACAGTTTGTTCCCCCAATCAAAAAAAGTGATGGAAATTGGGCAAGAACGGACTAGAAAAGGCTGCAATCTTCGCTGAACACTTGAGAAATGTTTTTTACACGCCAATATGTAAAAATGTAGAAGAAGATAAAATAATACTTAAGGAAACGAGAAGTAAACGGATAAAGGACATACATTTAAAAAATATCAAATTGAAAGAAGTAATGAACATCATCAAGAAACACAAAGACAAAAACCTCCTGGCTACGACAGTATTAATGGGAAAATTATCGAAGAACTTCCTCTTAAGGCAATACGATACATCACTGTTCTAATGAATGCAATTTTACGATTAAGCTATTTTCCTACCCAATGGAAAG
>JAWWEQ010048716.1:0-15251 GCA_035583055.1 Torymus tubicola | reverse complement strand
AAAAAACTACGGAGTGCAGCACCTAGACTCCGTCATCGACTACCGCAAACACCTAGACTATGCACTTGATGTGTTTCCAGATCTAGAGGCAAAAACTATGGAGCGCACCATCTAGACTCCGTCATCGGCTACCTCGAATACATAGTCAACATAATTGATATGTTTCAACATCTAGAGACATATTATTTTTATTTTTCGTTAAAAAAAAATTTGTTTATACTTTTGAAAAAATATTTCAAGTGAGATTTCACAACTTTTTAAAGATAAAAGTAAATAATCATTTATAGTTGATAAATCAACTAATTCCTGCCGTATCAGAACAAGAAGTTGCGAAAAGTATGTTTGTATTTGTGTAAAAATAGTAATCCGATCGACGTGGCTTAATAATTTTTTTGGTATACGATTTTCCATTATATTGTTTAGAATTGGTCTAGAGTACTCAATATACCTTTTAGTGACTTCTATCATCAATGAATTCATCTGTAATAAGATCTAATGTTAAAAATTTAGATTTTTCAGCATTTAAATTATTTATAAGTTGCCATAACTTTGGAGTTGCAATTGTTAATGTTTGCTCTAGCTCTAGTGTTTTCTCGTCGAATGTGTGTTCTTTTGGTTTAATTATATGTAAATTTCTTCGTTTAATAAAAGTAACAGGTTCCTTTCCTATTTCTTCAAGGCTATCAAACATACTATATGATTGAAATTTTGTGAATAAATCTTTATCAAGCGAAACTAATGTTTTCAACTCTTCTATTTTTGCGTATAAATCTATGATTTTCCTTTGCAGTGTAGGGAATTTTTCAGTAGTCTCTTTTAGAAAGTAAAGATATAGAGTTAACTTAGGACGATAACTGGCAATGTTGTGTTAAATACTATCAGTAAACCCCAAAATTTTTCTGTAATCTTTATACTTGGACCTTGCTCGAAGTATATACCTGAATTTTTATCTATGGGTGTGATCTGCATGTTTTCCTTAGTGATTGACAATAAACCGGTTAAAATGAAAATCAGCTTCTGTATCCGCATTGTTCCCTCCTATAATTAAGAAGAATTTGCATCAACGTCAGAGTCATTGAAAATAAATGAAGACTGGTTTTATTTTATCTATATATTTGAGAATACGTTTTCCTGAATTATCAGTATATATTATATTATGTAGATCTAAGATTTCACTTATTTCATAAGGTCCATCATATTCAGAATTAAATTTATTTCGTTTCACTTCTTTTTGCACAAAAATTTTATCTCCCGGTTGATATTTAATTTATTTAACTCTCCAATCGTAGTCGTAACTCTTAGTTTTCATTTTTTAATTTATTAATTTTTCTCGAGCTATATCTCGAAACTCTTGTATTCGAGTAATCAAATCTTTCAAGTAATCGTTGTAAGTGTTTACTTCCTCTTAGGAAAAATGATTTGGAAGGCGAGCTTGCTTCCCAAACACTATTTCGAATGGTGAAAAATTTGTTGATTCGTGTATTGGAATGTTATAAAAGAACATGGCGTACTGTACGAGTTTATCCCAATCTTCGAATTTGTTTACGTAATGTGTTGAGATTACATGGGCTTCGAGTCCACGCACTTTCCATAGAGTAGAGTATTTAGATAGATATAGAGAGAGATGCCACCACGCAGCAACAGAGTAGCGCAGTGGACTGACTGTCGCTCTCTCCCCCACCAACTGCGTGCTGTACCGACGACGCCGTGTGTAGGCCCCCGTCTGCGGTCCCGCCGGCAGACCCGGCGTTCACTCACTCGTCGTTCTACAACGACCACGCCACGAAGCATCTCACCATCCCACATCTTCAGCAACGCATTATATAGAAGATAATAGAGGATATTTAGAAGGTACAATAAAGAGTTTATTTAATTTAATATCCCGCCTGTTTATTTTGAACATCTACTCCAACATAATGTTTAATAAATTCTGTAAGAACAATGTGGCTTCTTTCCAAAGATCCGTTGATTTGAGGGCGATAGCCGGATGTGGTTACTTGTTTGATTTTAAATATTTGACATAATTCCTGCAATGCTTTCCCAAGAAAACTTTTAGTTTTATCGGATAATATTATTCTGGGGGTCTCAAACACTGTTATCACATGTTTGACTAAAGCATTTGCTATAGTGAGAGCTTTTGTATCTGGTATAGGAATTGTTCAACAGTATTTATTGAATGTACATTGTATAGTAAGTATATGTTTGTTCCCATCGGGTGTGAGTGGTAATAGTCCCACCGTATCTATTGCAATTTAGTAGAAGGGTTCACTGGGTGCGTCCGTAATAATCATTGGTTCTTTATTCTTGATGCGGACTAACTTGAGTTTTTGACAACTAACGCATTTGCGTATGAAATCTTGAATATTGTTTTTCATACCAGACCAGTAAAATTTTGATCGTATCAGTCGATAAGTTTTGTTTATACCTTTGTGTCCACCAATTAGACTCTTGAGATAGTCACTGATAATCATTATCTGCCTCACATTGGTCAAGAATTTTCCTGCGCAGTTGTAAAAATTGATTAAAGTTTCTCCTACGAATTTTATCATCTATTTTGGATAATTTAAATTTTTTAATGTTGTGTGGAGTTGTCTAAATAAGACTTCGTTCAAACTGCAGTAATTATGTTATTTTTACCTTTTGTATCGTCAATCAGTAATTTATCTATACTTGATGTAAATTCTCCATCTGCTGATGAAAAGTGTAAAATGTTGCTCGGGTTTTCTGTCAAGTTTTCGTTAGAAAATTTGATTTTAAATTCAGAGACGAGCGTCGACATTATATCGGGGTAAAATAATCCCGGCGGAATAGTATCAGCGGAATTTCGCGTAGGCTTGGTCTCTCTCTGGTAATCTTTCTAACTGTACATCTTCTTCCTCCGTCTCTTCTTAAACGGGTGGTAAAAGTATTGATGTTTTATGGACGTTTCGTTCAGTCTCTCCATCACAAACATCTGATAAGTACTCTCTTCTTTCGAAGGGCATGGATCTAAACCGTGGAACTCCTACATGTCCTAGAGTACCTTCGCTGTCACACCACATTTCATCTGAAACTCTTCTCGATGTTCTACGAAATTCTGTAGCTGCGTCTCCAGCGAGTGGAGGTGTGATTCGATAGTAGTCATTCTTAATATCTGGAATTTTCGTTTCTTCTAAAGAAGATCTGGAGGGTAGTTCTTTTATTTTTTTGTTCGATAATGCGGGTTGCTGGGGTTCGCCGTGTGAAGTCTCGTCCTGCTCTTCTTGAATAAATGACAATTTGTTCGGGGCCTTTGCACAAATTTAGTAGCAGGATGTTTGGTCTGTCGTACGTGCGTTCACGAGCCCTTTTCCGGATTAGAGAAAGCAATAAAATCAACGATTAAGAAAGAAAAGTACCAGACAGAAAAAACCCCTCGTATTTCATTCGGCTGACAAGACCGGTAAAAACTCTAGTCAGTTAGTTTTTGATATTCGGAGCGTGCGTACCTCCTCGTCGTCTAGTGCTCATTGGTGAACAGTGAAGTGTGACTATAGTGGAGGATCTTCCGAGAGAGTCCTAACTCTCCGAATCTCGAGCTTTGCGAACGGTCTCTCCTTGTGCGGACCGTGTCTTCGCAGCCTTTTCTACTCTGTGCGCTTGTGCGCTGTGAGTAAGTGGACGAAACCTCATAGGCGGTGTGTGATTGAGCGTTCCAATACGCTCAGACATGTCCCGTATTACGACGGTGGGTCCCGCCCACTGCTCGTGACCGCTACTGTGTAAGAGAGTTCCTCGTTCTCGAGATGTCGATGCACGATAGTCTGCCAGATTTTAATCACCCGAACAGCATGCGCTCCATATCTCGCGATACGTACGCTCAAACAATTAGCCACTGATGCAAGAACTCGCTATACCTTAGGTGCTCGCTGCCTTAGCCAGAATGCATACGTCGACGATATCTTCCGCCGGGGCCGACGAACTCGCAGTAGCCGTCACTAAACGAATAGAACTCATCAATCTTCTAACCTCAGCCGGTATCGAATCAGACAAATGGGCCGCAAATCACGCCGATTTACTACCCTCCCGATCCAAGAAACTCGACAGTTATACAGCGAAGCAAATTGAAGAAGACGCCTCAGTTAAAACGTTGGGAGTGTACTGGAATACACTTCAGGACTGCTGAAGACACTAAAATAATGTTCAATGCGTCGACAAAGCGAGCCATACGATCTAATATAGCGCTTTTATTCGACCCGCTAGGATGGCTTGCCCCGGTTACGGGACTAATAAAATCCTCATTCAAGACTTATGGATTGCAAAATGCGATTGGGATTCTCCTCTGTCATCCGACCTCTTATCAGTTATTCGCTGGCTCGGTACATCTACGGAGCAGTCTGAACTTCACGGTTTCGCCGTTTCGGCAACTCGTGCTTACGCCGCCGCTCTATACCTCGGAGTTACCGACGGACAGGGAAATAATTAAGTCTCTCTTCTAGCGGCAAAATCTAAGGTAGCTCCAGTAAAGACAGTAAGCATGCCGAATCTTGAACTGTGCGGCGCCGTACTACTCGTAAGACTCATTCGCCAGCTTCAGAAATTGGAATTTTTAAATAACGGATAAATCTATGCTTTATCGGACAGCCAAGTAGTATTAATGTGGTTACGAAAACATCCGCGTGTTGGAAAACCTTCGTTGCAAATCGAGTATCATTCATACAAACAGAGCTGCCCTCAGCTATATGGTCACACGTGCCGACCAAGAAAAATCCAGCCGATTTAGCGACACGCAGTTCCAAGACCACCGATTTAGCTACTACCTCACTATGGTGGCATGGCCCATTTTGGCTTCTACAGTCTTGTGAGAATTGACCGAAAACAGTAAATAACGTGCAAGTACTGCATTCTCACACCCCGCCAGCGGAATCGGAAACATTAAGTAGGTACTCATCCCTCTCACGACTGACGCGTGTAACAGCTTATTGTCTCCGACCGTTAACTAAAAAAGTGAAAGCCCCAAAAACTTGACAATGGTAGTTATATGTTTTTGGGGTCGCTGAATCCGAATCCGTGGTCCGATATTACGACGGTGGGTCGCGCCCACTGCTCGTGACCGCTACTATGTAAGGGAGTTCCCCGTTCTCGAGATGTCGAGGCACGGTAGTCCGCCAGATCTTAACCACCCGGACGCGTCCCACTTCTGCGTCAGATGACGGAGCTCGCATGGCGGGCTGTCTGACCACCAGCCACAAGCCAGAAGGACTACACCACAGGTTGTCTCCTGTCTCATGTTTGTAAAATATATAATAACTTATTCAATAAATAACTTACCCTTGCCTAAGTTTTTTCCCCTGTCTCGTAGGGTTTTTTACGCTGAAGCAAGTAGTTATACTTTATTCAGAAATATTTGCGTTTCATTTAATTTAATCCGACCCGATTTCTCATTCCCGACTACCTCATATTACTGTGGTACAATCGCCACAAACACAATTTATTTGGTAGCAGCGACGGAAAGGCAGCCCTTAGTTTACTTGGAACTGGTGGCGCTTCGACTTCAGCACTTCCCGAACTTGATGTTAAATTGGGATCTGGTTGTTTCCTTACCGGCTGGATTACGGGTTTCTTAGCTGGAGGTGGTTTGATGGGCCGTGCATTTTGGATTGCTCGAGATGGATTCAGCAATGCTTTGCGGTTACGCACTCTCTCGCTAATATTTCCTCCTAGCTGTGACAAATCAGCTAGTACAGAAGACAGACGGGTATTTTTCGGTTCCTCTTACTGTAGCAGTTGATGTTGCAGATCGACTAGTGACTTTCGCCTTGCCTGCACTTCAAGTAGGCAGCGTGACTGCTCGCAAATTTTCGGGGTTTCTTGATAGTGCGTCTGCGTTAACATTAAGTCGGCCTGGCTTATGTACGAATTGATAAATGTATTCCCTCAATCTTGTTCTCCATCTAATTAATCTTTATAAAAGTGGTTTGACTGAAATCCATTTCAGAGGTTCATGGTCACTTACGAGAATGAATTCTCGCCCATATAAATATGGTCGAAAATGCATGATTGCTGAAATTATTGCTAAGTACGCTTTTTCTGTAGTTCCGTAATTTTTCTCGGCGTGTTTCAATAGCCTTGACATATAAGCTATGGGATGCTCCTCTCCTAACTTTCCTTGGCTGAGTACTTGCCTCTAACACAAAGTCGGAAGCATCTGTAGTGAGGGTGAGTTGTTGGTTAAAATCGGGATACTGTAAAACTCATGAACTGCATAAAGCTACTTTTAAATCTTCAAATGCTTTTTGTTGTTCGCTATCCCAATTGAAAGCTAACCTTTTCTTTAATGTCAGACAGAGGCTTTGCTCTAGCTGGAAAATTTTCTATAAAATGACGGTAATAACCGGCCAAATCCAAAAATTGACGAACATTTGTCTGGGACGTCGGCACTGGAAAATTACTTACTGCTTAAAGTTTCTTAGGATCGGGTATAACTCCTTCGTTTGATACAATGTGTCCTAAAAATTCTATGTCGGTAGTTGGGAATTCATATTTGTCTGGCTGTAAAGATAACTTTGCTTTTCTTAATTTATGGAACAACCGTCTTATGTTTTTCTCGTGCTCTTCGAGTGATTTTGTATATATAATAATATTGTCTATATAGACATGCAATTCAGAGTCTTACAATCCCATGAGTACTAAGCTCACTAAATGTGCAAACGTACCTGGTGATCCTGCAAGTCCGAAAGGCAATCGTTTCCACTGTAAGTGTAAATTACTTGTAGAAAAGGCAGTTTTGCGACGATCATAGGGGTGAACTTCTATTTGATGAAATCCGCTGGCTAAGTCGAAAAATGAAAAATACTTGGCTCCTCCTAAGTGTTCTAAAATTTCAGTAATATTAGACAACGCTTGTGATGGAATGACTGACTTTTCGTTTAACTCTCTATAATCAATCACAAGCTTTCATCGTTTCTTGTCCCGTGAGTCACTTTTCTTGGGTACTATCCACACGGGTGGATAGTACTAGACCGTCCTTTAGTAATTTATCCATTTGCCTCTGAATTTCTTCACGGTGAATTTTAGGGTATTTGTATTGTTTTATATTAACTGGTATATCATCTAAGGTTGAAATCCGATGTTGTAATACATCAGTGGCAGGTAAGAGATTAGCGAGCAGATGAAATAAGTCAGGATAATCCTTGAGGATTCTGCGAACGTGTTCCTGTTCTTCTTCGTTTAAATGATCTAATCTTAACATTTCTAAGACTCGGTCTAATCGAGACGTTTCATCTAATTCTTCTCGCTGTCTCTCGTAATCTAGAAAACAATCGTCTGATTCGCCCAATGTTTCAAAGGATTGCACTTCTTGCGTTGGGATATCTATTTCTGCGTCCTGCTCCAGAGTATTTATAGCAAAAATTTTACATATATTTTTCTGAATTTTTACCATAGCTTCTCCGAGATATATTCCTTCTACAGCAGGTATACGTGGTAAATATCCTTTCTTCAAATTTGTTGGATCTATTTGAATAGTTATTGACGCAAGTCTTGCGGGCAGTCGATGTGATGTAAATGGTCCTCGTTTTTCTGCAAATCCTAAGGTTGGATTCGAAATATCTTCTTTACTTGTATGTTGAAAATAAATTGATTTAAAAGGATCATTTGATAATACCATGGTGCCATGATGGAACGAAATTTCTGCTACTTCTTGTTGCAAAAATTCTATTCCCAAAATTTTTGGCGGGAAAGTCTGCAATTTTTTGGTCGAAATTTATTTTTGAAATTATTAGTTCTTTTACTTCCCATATCACCTTCTGTTTCTTTAGTTTCCTTCCGTGGAGTCCAAAGTTTCTTTTGGTCTTCCTTGGATCGTTCCCAAATTTTTGGAACTTCCTTAGTTTGTGTAAAAGCTGTGACTTGAGATGTGGATGGTCCGCTAGAGTCTGCTGTGCTTGCGTTATTAACCACATGAATATGTGCACGTGCGTCGCTATTTTTCTTCATTACATATTCAATTCTTTGTGCTATTTTCATTGCTTCGTCGAGATTTGCAGGCTCGCCAATATTAACTGCATATGTCAGTTCATCAGTGACACCTCGTTTAAAAGTTTTTAACGCCATACCGGACAACATCTCCTTCAATGTATTAACTTGGGCATCTTAAAATTTTTCGTTAAGAGCTACAGTGGCTCCATCCATAATTTTGTTTATTCTTGGAAAGAATTCCAACATTGTTTCTCCCTTTCTCATTTTACAATAATGCAGGTCAGAGTAATATGCGGAATACGTCTTCTTTCATGAAAGATACTGTTTTAGTGTATCTCCGAGGTTTTCGATGCTTTCAATAGTTTTTCCTACTACCGCGTCACGTGCTGTATCCCTGAACTTGGAAAGTACGCATTTATAGAAAGCTTGATGTAGCCTGGTGGTACCAATGCTAACCCGTTTTCTATGTCTTGAATGAAATTCTTTAATGGCATATTTTTGCCATCGTAGTTTTCTATATTTTGAAGTCCTTGTTAACGAGCTATGGTCTCTCCCATTGAAGTGAAGATCGCATCTTGAATTTGCTGATGCCTCGTGAGGTTTGCAATTTCCTCTGCTAATATGTTGAATTTTGATGATTCTTCTTAAAATTTTAATTATAGAAACATGTTCTGATATTTGTAATATTTTGATAAATAAATTCTTCCTTGTGTAATACAATGAATTCACTCAATTCTTTATAGAAAATTTCTTTGTATTAAATGCTTTTCAAAGATTCTATTTGATTCTCTGTGACGAATAGAGAATACTTTTGAGTGGATTTATTAGTGATTAGAAATTTGTAATTATCAATTGGTTTTTACAAAAACTAGAATTTGTCAGGATGACACCACCTTTACTATGTAAAGGAAATATAGAGGAATCCATAGATCTATATGTACGTTATTTGTTCCGGCCCTTATCTGTCTATATGTTCCGAGCGGAAAACTCTCAAAGAAGGTAGAACGAAAGAAAAAAAATACTTTACTTAATAATATAATTAATTTCTTTATTATTTATTAATGTTGATTACCTCTTCCTTACAGTTTCGTCGGCCCTTTCTGTTGATGAAGGCCGTAGATGCTTATTGTACAATATACAAGGTGGGCCATTTTAATCAAACCATTGGGATAACTCCTAAACAAGGCCACCTACAAAAAAAATATCCAGACAAAAATTGTTAAGGACAATAGGGGTCATCCGACTGTCTAGCTAGTTTTAACCTCGGAGTTAATTTTCAAGGTCATTTGACGCTCAAATGGATTTTTTTTAAATGAGTTATTGAATGTCAAATCAAGGTCAAATGTTAAATAATTGTCCAAAAGATGTTTTTTTTTAAGTTTTCGAGATTTATCGTTAAGCAAATATTTGAACGATGAAGGGGCCAACGACCATTATCTTTTTGACCTCGATGTCAAGATTTCAAGGTCATTCAAAGGTGAAAGTTGTTTATTTGAATAGAAAACCTTATTTTCGTTCCCTAACTTACTTTTCGCGTTACCCAGCAACAATGGCGTGGTTGTAGTAATTTCTGTTTCCTCTGGGGTGCCTGATTAATATGAGTCCACTTGCCTCTCAAGATCGGAGTGCTTGTTTATCGTGAGTCCTTTTGCTTCTTACGATTGTTTAATGTGCATTAATGAGTCCCCTTGCTTCTCACTATTACTGTAATAATTAGCATTCTGTAAGTAAATGTTCAAAGGTGCCTCCTGTTGTTGAAGACACAACTCTAAACATCTTTAAAAGTGATGCACTGTTTTAAGCAGTCTCCCTGGAAATTACTGTGCAAGCTTCAATAGTATGGTTCATCAGATTTTTACAAATTCGATGTTTTTGCAAACTTTGGAGATTTGAAATTGTTGCAAATTTTAAATTTTTCAAAAATTTGCAATATTATGCAATTAAAAAATTTGCAAGTTGAAACAGGTGACAAGCAGTTTGTGGTTTTAAGACTAGAGACGGATGTTCTATTTTATTATGCTACTGCTCGATCTTCGTGTACATTACAAATGAGAGTAGCATTTCCCTTTCGGTGATCGCGTCGCATGAGCTCCGAGTTTATAAGAGATATGATGACGATGATTTTGGTGTTTAACTAGATTTTTCGAATATGTGTATGTTTGTGCTGCGGATGCTACGGAAATGCAGTACTACCTTTGTGTGTTTACCAGCTATCGCTATATTGTGGTTACCGGGTCATAATTCTTGTAAATATGAGTACTAGAGCAACGGATATTCTCATCCTACTCGTCGTCGATGTATGCTATCAAGTCCGGGTGTGGCTTATCTTGTGCTGGCGCGACGGATACATACTTAGGAGTAGTGACCGCGCGGCAATTATACTTTCCTGCGATTAGACTTTTTGTTTATTTTGCGTTGGAGTGTCTAATAAAATGTTACAAATTTGTACGTAGATATAGTATTTATTTCGGAGGAGCGATTAGTTATAATGTTCATACTAAGGATGATCGCTTATCTTATGCTGGTGTGATTAATTCATAACGCTTATCTAGCGCGCGCTCCCTACCTGCTGCTTTAATTTCCGGAGTTCTCGACTATTTCATAGATATAAGTTTTTATGTGAATTCTTGTTGTCATTATAATTATTAAATTTTTCCGCAATTCAAAATAAAATATAACAATAAAAGATTTGTACGTCACACTTGTCAAAACTTTCTTGGAAGAAAAAAAACATATTGACTTTGTCAGAACAGTATATAACAGTTATTTATCTGTTTTTTCAACTTTCGAATATGAATTTTATTGTTTTTCATAATAAAGTAAGTAGATTCATATTTATAATCCTCCTGTGCAAAAAGAATGAGCTCTAACACAGCATTTATTTTATGTTAGGGGCAAACCAAAGAATATAATGTGAATATCACAGAAATGATAAATATTTAGGTAATGAAATTTTTCATAACTAATTTTTATACTTGATTTTGAATATTTAACATGTTTAATATGCAGTTTATTTATAGGTATTAGTAATGAAATACAGTTTTCGTGCCGCACAAACAGCGAAAAAACAGCAATTCATGGAAAAAATATACATAACAATTGAAATATCTGTAACTTTTTTCTGGAAAGACATTAGAGTCTATAACCCTACAAAGATTCATAGTATGATATGTCATACAACCTCTCTGAGTTTCAAGAAAATTGGTGTTTTGAAACCCTGCAGAGCCTCTCCTAGCACATAACAGTTATTTATCTGTTTTTTTTTACCTTTTCCAGAACTTCAATCATCTGTCAGATGTTTCAGTCTGGGCATCCCACTCTGCAACCAAATATGTGTAAAAGGTAATAAAAAAAATTGTAAATTTTTTTTAAAATTTTAAATCTGGGAAAACCAGAGATGTTGACAACTTGCAAAGGTATGCTGTCCGCGCCAAATGTCAAAACTTTTGGCAATCCATTCCAAAAAATTCATAATAATTCTTGACCAAATTTGTAAACTTTTCTCGTATAATGTGCTGTACAAAAATATTCAAGTATTTTAGTAAAAAAAATCATGAAAATTGAAATTATCTAATAATTTATAAATATTTGATATACATAAATAAATATATTATATTGTGATATACTATGCTCTATAATTAAAATTAAAATTTAACATTTAAATTTATTATAATATTGATTAATAGGATTTAGAGTCTTATTTTAGCGCTCCCGGTTGACATGAAATGACTCATATATATTCTGAAAAGCCATTACGTTTAAAATTACTTCCAGAAATTGACATTTTTAGTCAACATATACTACGAATCTACTATGAATATACTACGAAAATAGTTTCGTAAACTCTTAATTCAATAAATACAAAATAAACCAGAACACAGCTGTTATATGATAAATTTTTAATAGTGCAATACTATAATTAGTATTGTGAATATAAAAATATTTGATTCATACTACATCAAAACTACACATTAGAATTTCTCAAAAACTAAATTATCAGAAAAAAATTCAATAGTAATAATTAATAACTATCATTATTTTTCAAAAATTTCTAGATGAAGTGAAATTTAATAAAAAATAAATAATAATTTAATAAATTCATTTCAAATGTTGTATAATACATTTTAAATAGTTAAATTCTTATTTCGTTTTAATGACGTTCAAATAGGTTATTTGAAATATATATTTTCAAATATATTATTTCGTTTTAATATATTATTTCAGATATATTATTTTATGTTTAAGAATTAATAAATTCAAAAACTTACCAATTAACGTCGCAAGCGAAGCACCGGAACGAAGATCTTTTCTGCATGCTTCCTCACACGTGGATTGTGATCGTTACCCGCGTTTTCACTACAGGCTGTAGCAGCCAACACCATATGCGCCCCTATGCTGTGCGCCATTCTTTCCGAAAACCCACGCTTGTCTTGACTGCCATATTCGTGTCCCATGCGTGCTACATGCTGCGCGGGCTACTAACTATCGCTGCCTCTCACGCCACCGAGGTCCTGTCCTGACGAGTTTTGCGGACATCGATCTTTTAGTATAAGGTTTTATTTCCGATAGATTCACACGCATTATGAGAATCAACAATAATTTCAGCAAAATGTGAAATGGAATCAAAATTAATGCGAATACGTTTTCAATATCTTCTGTTTCTCTCATGTATGTCATAAACGTGATCCATTTCAACGATTTGATAAATACGAATGATTTCCAATAGATTCACATGAATTTTCAGGATTTAGAATATCCACAATTTCACCAGAATGTGCATTTGCATTGCAATTATTTCGAATACGTTCCCTATACGTTCTGGCTCTCTTGGCTGCTGGCTGTTGTCAAATAATTGATATTTCTTTTGATGATCGTCTAATTCTAGGCCTTCCGCGATAAGTTCTACTATTATTCAACTCTTCATGTTACTGAATTTCCATCTTTAAGCAGTAATTCTTTTAACAATATCGATTTTTTTCACTAACTCATTTAAATTTATTATTTTACATTGAAGTTGTGAAAAGATTCAGAAAATGTATTTAGTGAAAATGATTAGTTTAAAATGAATATATACATTAGCTTCTAACAATCCTTAGTATTGTACTTAAGGGTGTATCCAAGGGCGCGGCAGCGGCCTGCTTGGCGAGTAAGGAACGTAACGTGGCGTTTCAAGCGAGCAGGCCGATGCCGTACCCTTTATACTTTGTTTTGGGGTTATCCAACCTTACTTTTTTTTACACTTCACATATTATATTAATACAGAAGTAAATATGACATATGGGGAATTCATTTGAAAGTACTTTTTACATACATTATATCTGTAAAAAGTTTAGTGGTGAAAGATGCTTTCGTATACGATTAATCGAGGTTCAAAAATAGTGACCGCAAAATCAATTATAAATTTTTTTCCTTCAGCCTGCAGGGAATTTCTGGAGGGAATCTAGTGGAATCTTTTTGTGCCTCTACTTAATGTCCAATCCTATCAAAAAATTTAATGCTAATAGAGTACGAAGGGCGGCCCAATTGCGCTCTGCTTCAGGAGGAGAGAGCGCGCACGAACACCCCCCATAGCCTATAGAGTCCCCATAGACCTCGTGTTGCGGTTCGGCTGCTGTCAGTTTCGTGTATATATGCTATTTCACGTGAACTGAGCAGCTCAAAATTTTAAAATTGCTCAAAATTTGTAGACACTTACTTTTTTTATGAAAAAAAAACATGTTCCTAAATTTTTAGAGCAACACAAACACACACACACACACACGCACGCACGCACGCACGCACGCACGCACGCACGCACGCACGCACGCACGCACGCACACACACACACACACGCACACGCGAGTGTGAGTTCATATAGCGGTTAGTTGTTTTCGAATTTGACGCGAAGAATTTGCATTGAGAGGAGAAAGAAAAATGCGATTAGGAGGAAGCAGCAGAATTGAACATGCGTCTATACTTCTGTATATTCTACAACAATAACATTGTGCTGAATATGTTATGGACGATGTTTATTTCGGAAATGATGCATTGCATGAGATTTGTATAAAAAAGCAGTTTGAAGAATTTATAATTTATAACATCCTTATAAGTTTTGAAGAGAAGAAAATGATAAATACATCTTTTGTCAGGTTATGTCGGCTTATTATACAGAAAAAACGTCTATACTTGCCCTATTTTATACTTTCGTAGAAAGTTTTATATTAACAATATTATTATTTTTATAGTCATGATAAAAATTATTTTCATTTGTGGAGAGTGTTAATTGAATAGATGAGACTAGAAGAAATAAAAAGAATAGACACGTTGTGTTGTTAGAACGTACTTAAAATTAGCTTTTAAAAACGTGTTGATTGTTTTAAAAAAATATTTAAGGTCTTATTAATGTTTTTGGTACTCAATTTGACGGATGTTGAAAGAGAGATAGCGAGAGAGAGAGAGAGACAGAGTGAGAGAGAGAAAGGGAGGGTGAGAGGTAGAGAGAGAAAAGGAGGGAGAAAAGCGAGAGAGACAGACATAATAATACTTAGTTTAAACTTTAGTAAAAAGTTTTTTTAGATAGTTACATATAGTGCGATAACGTTTTAAAAAATGCATACATAAAAAAATATTTTCCAGAAAAATATGTTAATGCTTTATTTTTAAAGGAAACATTTTTCAAAAATTCTGTAGTTCTTTCAAAATAAAGTTTGTTAGCACATTATTCTGGTACAGAATGTTTAGTTGGCTGTGTTTTCAAAATAGTTAGGCTCTTCTCAAAGTTTTTCATGGAGTCCGTAAACAGTTATTGAGTAAGAAAAGACGAGAGAGGGAGGGGGGAAGGGAGTGAGGCGTGAATTGAATGTTTTTTTACAAAGCGACTTAACAGTAGTTTAGAGAAGTAATAAAATAATTTTTTTTTGTTAGCATGGAAGTTTTGCATGAACTTTTCATTTTTCCTATTAAAATATGTTTTTTAATTATTTTTTTTCGAAAAGAAACTTTACAGTTATTAAGAGCGATAAGAACAATAATTTATTTTTTTAACATGTAGGTTTTGCGTGAACTTTTGATTCTTATAAATAATAAATTAAAGAATTCAGAAGATATTATACATATATAAAATCATATAGGAAATTATTTTTTAATTGTACACTGTGTTTATTCAGAAGATGAGTTGAAACCCTAGTGAAAAAAAATTAAAAATTAAAAAAAAATAATAAAAAAATTTTTTAAATTTTTTTACGATTGGAATTTGGGCATAACAGTTAATAACTGAAAATAATTGAAGAAAACTGCAGATAACTGTTGTCTTTGTCTCAATTCCGACCTTTTTC